>JAYDZE010544117.1:0-14221 GCA_034509125.1 Monilaria moniliformis
TCTAACGGTTTGATTTTATAATCTAACGGCCTATATTAGGTCTTAGTTCTGCATTAAGATTAGGTTCTTATTTGAATAAATCTCTATATATATATATATATAATGATATGTTAGTTGGTATATATTGATACCGAATTACACTTATAATGATTTATATTATTCATAATTATTTTAGAATTTTGTTTTACGTTTCTAATGAATTTCGTGTTTAATAGTTTAGCTGCGTTTTACTAATTTTATAAGTACTCCAAATGATTAGGAACTAGTGGATTATGGAAGATTTATCAGTACAATGAGGTGTTAGTTGTTATATAATGATACTGAAATTAATATATAATGATTTATATTACATGTTATTATATATGCGAATTTGGAAATATAAATGCTTATGAAAGTCATGCAAAAATCATTAAATCATGTATATCAAATCATTTTATGATATATTAAAATATCATTATGTAATCTATATTAATTATCTGCTATATGTAGCAAAATTATTGAGCACCGACGTGCTTGGTAATTGTCATACATACGAGCACTTACTGAGCGGCGTGTCATGTGCTCGGTCATTTTTTACGCAAAAAAAAAAATCTGAAAAATATTTGCGAGAGATCACCGGTCACCTTGTTCTCGGCAACATATTATTTTATTGAAAAAACATCAAATAAAATTTATCAAGCACGTCGATGCTTGGTAACATACAAGGTTTTAAAAACATTAATTGATATTACCGAGCACATTGTATGGACGGTAAAAATATATATTTTTTTAAATATAATTGTATTATATTTACCGAGCACAGTTGTGCTCGGAAATTTATTTATATTTTTAAAAAAATAAGTAATTGGAATTACCGAGCACCCATGTGCTTGGTAACTGCTCGGTATTTTTTTATACCCTACAGTTAGCGAGCATCCGGTGCTCGTTAACTAATGACTTTAATTCGAACACAGTCTTTTTTCTTCCCCATTTCAATTTTCTTTGTTTTACTCTTTAGATTGTTCATTCATCTCTTCTAAATCTCAATTTCCTTTCCTAAAATCACTACTCAAGAGTTGCAGAAGGTTAGAGCACACATATATAAATAAAAGGCTAGTACGTGTTTTATATAATTTTATCATTAGAGAATTCACGTTGTTTTAGTAAATACAATAGATTACGTGTTTTGGTAAATATAAATTTTGATAATGTAGGGACTAGAATTACGTGGTTTTTCGTAATGTTATTATATATATTTTAATTTAATTTGTTTTCGTATGATAGTATAGTGAAATGGATATAATTTTGGGAATAGCGTAAATGTATTTGAGAAAATTTCCCACACGAAAATGTAATCAGAATTTTATTGATGGGTTAGATACATTTATAAACTTTGTCGTACAATATCTCTCTAAAATGGATGGTTCAAAATTAGATATTCATGTGCACGTTCTGATAATAACAGATTTCTCACACCGAACACGGTCAAGGAGCACCTCGTGAAGAAGGGGTATAGTCAAAATTACTATGATTGGAGATTTCATTACAAGGCGGGAGCGTCGTCCAGTTCAAGGTGGACCGAATCGATGCATTTCGATCCGCCGCCAAATCTATACCAACAGATGTTGTATGGTGCATGAGGACGAATAATCGTTCTCGATCATTAAATTTTTCAGGAGCATTAATCTGAACAATACGTTCCGTCTACTTACATTTCGAACCTCCCAATAACGAGCTGCAACAGTTCTACAACATATTACAATTGTCTCAGACTGATCTCTAGGAGGGCTGTGATTATTCTCAGCTGGCAACAAATGCTCACCTATTGACTATGAAGTCAGAACGTCGCATGCGACTATTTGACGATGTGTATCAGTTTGTGGAGGAACGTCTTCCGAAACCGAACCATATGTCTAACATCTTTCATACTTGCAAGAAATAAATGCAGGCTTTAGATGTGCTTGTCCTCAGGATACATTGTTACAAGAAATGGTGCATAAAATACGGGAGAGAAGATGGGAACATAACCGAATGCAAAGTTTGTAGGAATAATAGATTTAAACCTAATGGCAGTGCATATAAGAAGATGTACTATTATCCTCTCGGCCCCTATATTGAAACGGCTGTATGCATCGAAAGTTACAGCTGAATCCATGAGATGACCCGCATAACACACCACGACACTCGAAGAGATGTCTCATCCATCAGATTCCATAGCCTAGAAAACCTTCGATGAGATACATCCACTCTTTACTTCTATGTCGAGATCAGGTTGACACTTAGAATAAATGGATTTTATCCATTCGGTCATACGAGTATGTAGCACTCGTTATGGCCAATGATTTTAAATCCTACAATTTTCTAACATGGATGTGTATGAAAGACTACATATTTTCACTGATAATTGTGCCCAATTCGAAGAATCCAAAACAGAACATGAACGTGTTTCTAAAACCCCTAATTGTATAGCTCTGTAGTTTGTGGGCGGATGGAATTCCAGCGTATGATATCTCAAGGAAACATAACTTTCTACTATGCACAACGTTGATGTGATTTATCAGTGACTTCTCAGAGCTTTCGATGTTGCCGGGTTGGAGCACATCTGGGCACCGTGCGTGCCCGGATTTTTTGGACTGAAAACGAGTTGGTTTCTCTTTGATACATGGATGATAAACAAGTTGGTTTGATTGCCACATGATGTTTTTGAATAGAAATCACTGGTGGCGCAGAGATAAGAAAAACATAAAAAGAATAGAGTCGAGAAGTCTTGTCCTCCTCCAAATTTCAACAGAGAATAGATACTTTATCAGCTGGGCGAATTGGAATTCGTAAGAGTGTTTGATGAAAGTGTTGAAACGGTCAATTCGTATTTGAGCAAGATTTTTTGATGGATTGAGCAAGATTTTTTGATGGAATTAACAGAGCATATTTTGGGATGTCATATGTTGGAAGATAAATCTGATTTGCCACTCTAGATGTCATGCACATAGAGAAGAATGTATTTAATAATATCTTCAATACCATAATGAATGTCAAAGGCAAGATGAAAGACAATGCAAATGTAAGACAAGATTTGCAAGAGCTTGACATACGGCCCGAGTTTTGGCCCCATGGTAGAAAATATCTTAAGGCCGATTTCACACTCGACAAATAAAGTATGGAATTATAGTTCACGTGGCTCAACAATTTGAAATTCTCGGACGGTTATATATCCAGTATATCAAGATGCATCGATATAAAGAAGCATAAATTGTTCGGCATAAAAAGCCATGAATATCATGTGTTTATGCAATGATTGCTACCAATTGACCCCAGTGAATTACTTCAATGCGATTTTTGGAAAACTTTGAGCGAGTTGACCAGTTTCTTTATAGATCTAACTGCTATAGTGATCAGGGAGGTTGATACGACAAAGTACAGTGAGACGATTGTAGTTACCTTGTGCAAGCTTGAGTCGATATTTCCTCATTCTTTCTTCGACTCCATGGAGCATCTTCCAGTCCACTTAGCATATGAGGCGCTAACTGTCATATATTTTATATTTAATTTCACATGCTCTCGATTATTTTATTTTTTTTGTAATTCAATTCAGTATATATTGCAGGGACATGTAACACTTGAAGTTAGATGTATGGTATAAGGCTGTCATGGAAGCATCGATATGTAATGCTTACTTGATTGGGGAATCATCACATTTCTGCAGTCATTCCTTCAAGTCACATTTCGTTGAAGTAGAGATATTACTCGTATTGACAATGGCGGGGGATTTTCTCACCCCGAAGATATGCTTCCAATTTTAACATATCCAACCAGATGTGTAGGGAAGGGACGAGAATGATTCTTAATAGAGAAATAGTACAAAGCGGCGCAAAACTACATTTTACTTAATTTGATTACCATTTTTTTCCCCTTAATACCCGTATATAACTATATTTCATTTCCTCATCCATTCGTTTATAAAACAATATGTTCATCGAGTAATTGCGTGGACGCAACTTGAGAATAACAGTGTCATAGTTAGAGTAACAACTGGAAATTCATATGCATCATAATTTAAAGAATTTGTATGTTTTCAAAAAAATTCTCTATTTTCTTTTTACATTTTTTTACCGAACGCGGTCATTTGTACTATATGTCTTAAGGACCACTGAACGCGGTCAAGAGTTACAAAATTTATTTTGTTAATGGATACAAATTCCTCATAAACTCTTATGGGGAGAATAAATTCACAAGGAATAGTGGTATATGTCTCAGATGGTCCAATTACAACTATGATGAGGATGACTTATATCGCATTTTAAAAGAAGTTATGTAGGTGGAATATCGTGCATTACCGATAAAGAAAGTCGTCTTATTTAATTGTTTATGGTATAATCCAGCTCCAGCTCTGACTCCACGTGGTGGTACAATTGTTCATCCCAAGTATAAAATAGTCGAAGTAAATATTTAGATAGAGTATTGCAAATATGAACCATCCGCATTGACCAAGCAGTCATCTCAAGTTTACATTGCACCATTTTCGAGTAAGAAAAAAAAGTAGGGTAACTGGCTAGCATTGCTCAAGGTTCGAGTAAAGAAATTCGATACAAGTTGCAATATAAGAAAATAGGACACAAAAGACACAACTTTCCAAGAAGATGAAGTTAAAGTCCACGAAATTTCTAATGATGTGCATCTCGTAGATCGGTTAAAGTAACACCATGCTAGGCAAAGTAATAATTTTAATTTCACCGCGTTATTTGGCCGCTGAGACAATTACCGAGCACAACATGCTCGTTAGTTCATTTAAAAAAAAAAACTTAGTCCACCGTGCTCGGTAACATAATATTTTATATTTCACCCATTTTTTCTGAATAATTGGCGTAAAAAATACGGAGCACAGAGTGCTCGATAATGAATTTTTTTTAAACTTAAATCTACCGAGGCAATTCCGCGCCCATTCCGCCCCAATTCTGCACCGATTCTGTCCTGTTACTTCTCCTCTGCCCATCTCCTTCTCTCTCCATTCTGCAGGTAATTAGTCGCTGCCCCCTCTCCAGTTTGCTTTCGGTTGAGCATGATTTTGAGGTATTTTGTTTAATTGATTGAGCACTAATTGGGTTTTTTTGATATGGTGCTGGCAACATATGTTCCAAATATGTTACCATATCCATGATAAATTCATCACAATATTGCCAGATTTCCGTAGGCTCCTAATTTAGTTCTGTATAAAAATCTCAACCAAAACTCATCGATCAATTAGCACTGTTGTTCTTTGCTGCAATGGCCTCAAAATCTCACTCAAATATTAATCCCCAAATATTTATGATTGGCATGGTTTATTGCGTGCGACATTTACTCCAACAACTCCTTCTCCCGACATAGCTACTCCATAACAGGTTCCTATTTTTTTTTTTAATCTTTATTTCCCCTTTTTAATTGTTTGGGCAGTTAGAGCGCATTGCATTTTTTGTAATTCTGAATTGAAGTTTTTGTTTTTTTTTTTCCTTGAGCTATTAAGCACGCATGCCTGTCTATTTGCATCCTTAAATTTTTCGCCTATTTTATTTATTTGAACATTTCAATTGCAAGATTGGACTCTGTTATTTATGAAGTTTTTTTTTTTCTTTTTCTTTTTTCTCGACTTGTATGGTATGCTTAGCTTCTTTGAATTTAGGATGTGTTTGGTTTTGTCTTAGTTTTGATCAGTGGCGGATCCAGACAAAAAAAATAGGGGGGCGGTTTTTTTTTATAAATATAATATTCAAATATATTTTTTATAATAAAATAAATAAAATATTACAATTCAAGTAACATAGTACTTCCAAAATTTGATGATGATTAGGAAATTAAAATATTATTACGTAGATAAATTAAGATAATTCGATCCAAAGTCTGGGATGCATGCATGGTCAACATTTGTTTTTTCTCCGTTGACCTCATCTAGTCATTTATTATTTCTTTTATTGGAATTCCATTTAAGTAGTTAGTATAGTGATAAATTAGCTAGTCTAAGTGATAATATTTCCTTTAGCGTGATACCAAAGGACTCTTAGCCTAATTGTACAAAGTTGGGGTCTGCTTTTTCTATCATATTTAGGGGAAAGAAAAATACTTAATTAATATGCGAAACGAGAAAGTGCGACATAGTTGTAGTTATAAGATGAAATTGAACTAATAATTGAATTAAATAGTTGAATAGATTACCCATCAAATAAAGCATGGCTTTTTAACTCAATTTACAATTTTAATATTGTCTCCGTTCTATTAAGATAATCAAGTAACTTTGTAAGGATGTTCCAAATTATAGCTCATTTTCTTCATTTAAATTATCATAAATTTTCTTTAAATAAATAAAAACCTCATTTAATGTTTGTGAAGATAATTTGTATAGTGGTAAATAAGGGCAAAATAGAATAATTGTATATAAATTATATTTTTTAAATAACATTAAATGTATTTTTTAGTACGTGTGAAAATTGAAAGTGGATTATCTATATGGGACGGATCCAATATGATTTTTCATTAATATCATCATCTTTCAATTTATTGTTAATTAACACAAAAAAATTTCCAATCACGTAGCAAGTCTCATTAATGCAAGCAGACAATCTACCATAAAAGGTGTTGATTTTGCAAATAATTAAATGATGATAACATTATTACAATATTTCGAAATATTGTATTAAAATTAAAAAAAGGATAAAAATTCGTGTATTATATGACAAAACAATCCTAAATTTTATCATATTTATGCGACCACAAGTTGTGTTTTTATTTTCTTTGTCGCCCCTCCCCCTCATTTGCAAAGTTTAAGGCCTTTGTTAGCTGGAATTGGGCCCGGATACTTTACTGTTCAGTTTCCAATCCTGGGTCTAAGCCAGCCGATACGTAGTCTCAGGTCGGGCTTCTGCTGTAGGCCTTGCAAGCTCCTTTTCGAGTGAATCCGCTCAGGACTACGTGGGTCGAATATCATGTAAAGTGGGGCCCTGTAGTCGAAGGGTGGATCTCTACAAAAACGTAGCTTTTGGGATTGATTTGATCCCAAAAGAAAGTCTGAAAGTGTTAAATTTAGGTATATTTACACTTCTCTCGATCGTGTCTTCAGAGAAGAAAGATTTCTTTCTAGTTTTCTTGTATTTTTTTTTTTCTTGTTTATCTGAAGCCGGCATTCAAGTTTTCTTATATATATGTAGGGTTGTTTTCGTTTTCAATTAATTAATCAATGAATAATATAGACATATTTTTCAAATGTAGGGTTTCTGTCTAAGGTGATTGAGAGACAAGGAAATTTATGGTTTAGTCATTTAATCCTTTCTCCAAATTTAGTTGATCTGATAGTATTTGATCTATATATAGTATGGACTACTTATCTTTACGAATCCACAACTATTGTACAACCTTTCAAATTTTCAAATCCTAGTCAAGAACTCTTTAAACTACCTTAATTTTATCAATTGGTATAATAAATTAAATGAATTTTTTGTCTTCAGTTAAACTATTCAATATTTCAAATCCAATAACACCGATATCATATTCTAAAGAAAATCAAAAAGTTAATATCTTTAGAGAATAAATAAGTTACGAACCTTACATGAGTCTACCACCGGATCAAAATTTAAGACCAAAGTCGTATTTCAAAATTGCTAGTACGACCTTATTATATATATAGTACGTCCTAATGGTTGAGTTGTTCGTCCACGAGTGATGAAAAAATGGGGGAGCTGAGTTTAGAATGTCACGGACGAAGGTACAAAAAGTTGGGAAACGACCAAAGGTAATCCTTATAAGAAAGATAGGAGTAGTCCTCTAGGTTATTGGATTTGTGCAGCTGCAATGAATGAGAAGCACAGGCATGCTTGCAGATATAATTAAATAACCAACACTCTGATGCCTTTGTTTCAGCTTAAAGCATACGTCTGTTTCACGACAAAATACATTAGATTGGATCAACTAGCTAACAAAGTACCAACATACAAAACACATGATGCATCATATATCTATGCAAAAACCCACATCATATATTACTTATATATACACAACATTGATTCGGCATCATTGTTCTATTTAACATCAATATTCTGTGATAAATCGAATTATTACTTCAAAATTCAAGACATATCATCTTTCTTTACTTACTCCTTACAAAATTCAAAACATCACTTCATCAAACCAGAAAAAAAAAATAAAAGTCGAAATAATGTCAGAAATTAAATTTCTAACAAACTCGTGTACTATTTTTAAGTCTCTTGAATAACAACTGCGGTATCTTCTTCCAAGCAATAATATATAGTAGCAATATTAAAAGAACAAATATATTTGTAGTAATTAAGCTGAATGTTGTCTCACCCCATTAGATGGTGTATCTATCTCTATTCTTAAACTCTCTCAGCTTAACCACCTCAAATAAAGATTAGAAATGTGTAATCAATTGACAAGAGAAGCAAACATATCCTAATTTTAATAAACTCTAATTGAATATTGATGAACCCTAATTGGGGTTGATGCACCAACTCAAAACCACACTGAAAATGTTCATTAATTTTAAACCTAGTAAAATCCAACATGTTGAAAAGTTATAGATGAAATTAAAAAAGAAAAGCAATAACATTCTGCGGTTTTTAATCAAAATCTAGAAGACAAAACTAGTACGCAGGTTGGCTGTATATCAGATTAAAAAACATCATTTTAGTGAAGGATTGAGAGTAGGGCAGAATAGTGCCAAAGTTAGATACAATAGGTATACTTATTCTGGTTGATAAAGTGGCATTGGTTTTGGCTAAACAGAGAGGTACAATTATGGGAAGAGAAATGTATTGATATTCGTCACAATATATTCACAATAAAGAGGAGAAATGGAGAAAAATAGGGTACATGATATAGCAGCTTTAAACATGTCTAAAAATTGCAACGCATCTTTGTAAGCTAACTCTAATATATATATATATAGGGTCGTCGTCTTTTTGCCTACTTAGCCTACTTTTCATAGCTCTCATATAAATCATGCTGAAAAAGATACCGCAACCGTAAACCCTCTTAAAATATCACAACACTTCAGGTCTTGTTCCTTTCACCCATTAATCCTCGAGATTTCTAGAGAGAGAGAGAGAGAGAATAACGTCTACTGCTCTCTTGTTTTCTTGGAGTTTAACAGTAGATCCATTCTTGAGAAAAATGAAAGTTTATGTGTGACGAAATATTTAGGGGGTGTTTGGCTAAGCTTATTTTAAAGAGTGCATATAAGATATTTCAAAAGCTTATAAGATTTAATGTCTTAAGAGTTTATAAATAATGAAAGTGTTTGGATACTTGAGTGTATAAGTTAGATAGAGAATATAGAAGAGAGATAAATTTAAAAGTGTATATATTGAAAATAGAAGATTATAGTATAATTGTTTTTGTAAAAAGATAGTTGCTCATGAGATTTAAGAAAACATAAGTTGGGGTTGATGAGCTTATTTTTTGAGACGGAAGTTATTTAAAAACTCTCGCCTTCTTTAAAAGATTCTGGACAGTTCATGTGGAGTTTATAAGCTATTGGATCTTATTTTTATAGTTATAAGCTATTTAGGAATTTATTTTGCTAAATACTTCAAAATAGAACTTATAATAGTGTTGTAAGCTCAGTCAAACATCCTCTCATACTATTTTTGCTGGGATTAATTTTGGAGGTTGAATTGTTTGATAGGGTTGCAATAAGAGGGTGTCTGTATTCTAGGGGAAATTGTGTAAGATTCGTTAAATCCCAGGCAAACATAAGTGCAATACAGATGGTTGTTGCCAAACAAGATATATAGAAACAAGATAATTTTATGGAGAATCACAACACTGCCGTAACGATTTCCGAATAAAAATCATGCGGTACAAATTGGGCATACATCGGATCTTGTAGTTGCATTCTTGATTTTAGTGGAATTTTATGAAACCCCCAGCTCAACTTTCCAAAATCAAATCCATCCTAATTATATCTGTAAAATTTCTTTATTGACATCTACCAATATTGGGATAAATATATTTACGTACGACTAGTATAATTAAATTATAAGTTAATTTGGTGGATTGATCTTATATGTAACACCTAATGGACATTTCATGTATGATTTGCCAATTGTTAGGGGCCAAACATGATATGCTCAGAGTTCAATCACAAGTATCATTAATAAGGGGTTCTACTTTTGTTGATAAAGAGAAAAAGCGAAAGATCAAGTGCTTTTCAGAATATCTATAAGTCAAAAATTTGTGTACATCCACTCTAATTAGGAATATCAATAGCTGATTAATTTTTAGTTAGACTTTTTTAATTATAGTTATAATTTAATTAAGATGGACGTAGGACGAATATGCCTCTCTCTATAGATAATGGGGAAGAACGTATATAGTGTGTTTTAAAATTTATACTTGTTTTTGGAGTGGAGTTAGTATTAGAAATTTGAGTGTGACATGGCTAGTTAATAAGAGGAATATTGGTGGGAAATAGTTGTCTGGGCATGCATGATTAGGGCACAGAAAAATGGACAAAGCGACAGGCAGCATAACCTAATGTATGCTAGTATAGTAGATTAGGGTAGCTTCCCTTTAATTATCTCCTTAATTTTGTCAGCACATAGACTGAGTTGACCTGCCAATTAGAGCTCATTCACATCTTGTTTTTGCACTTCAAGGTACCTCAATTTCATCTGCAGCTTTACGCCGAATTTTCTACCCTCTCTCTCTCTCTCTCTCTCTCTGCAACTATATTAGTAGTACTAGATTTTATGCAGACCAATTATGCAACCCTAGATTTTACTTTATCTTTTGATTAATTGTATGCTACCTTTCAGCAATCATGTTTAGTTGATCTTGTCTTTGGAATAGTTTTAGTCCGTGGTATCCTTTTATACGTGAAGTCATTTTTGATGATATTATAGATACTCACTATTTCAACTTGACAATGTAAACGTTGCAATTCTGTAGTTTTAGTAAAAATACTTCGAATAATAAACACTGTAAAAGTTGTACTTAATTATATATATATATAATTATTTTCTAATAAAAAATTTAATTCACGTTTTGAAGATTAAAACTTGATCATATTTTGAATATAATGTGACAATGACATTATTTTCTAAATATAGTAAGTACATTATACCGAGGTCATCCGATTGGTACTTTTGGCACGGTGTTGTAACTTAACATAGTCCCATTAATTAATTGCAATTTAAATCATGTAATTGACCAAAACCAAATTTACGAATAAAGGTTGCTATTCAACGCACCTACAATATACACTTGACCATTTCAGGAATGGCAATTACTTTGAAATTTATGGATTTCCACTGCTTTATAATGATGAATTCCTAATAACATTTACATTTAATTCAATATGTGAAATAAAGAACAATTCAAACGTTATAGAAGTCGCTGGTACGAATTTCAAATGATAAAGATCCGAATGCACAAGATGTACGTACCTCTCGTTCAAATTTGAATGAATAAAAGTATTTTTTTTGTGACGTGATTTATCTTACTTTGCAGATCAAAAGTGAGGTAATTATATAAATAACTCGTTACAAATTGGAATGTGATATGAAGCCCATATTTGCAGGTTCCACTTGCACAGATCAAATGATTGAATCACGCATGGTCGATGGCCTCATGATTTCTTCCAATAACCCATAAGACGACACTTGCATGGCTTCTTTTCTAGATTTTTTAAAATGTTACCAATGTGTGTGTCCTTACGCTACTATGTTATACTTGAATATGCGTAATGTCCAAATCATACCCTAACAATACATGCATATTGTCTCACTTTCAGTCTTGATTATCTAGAATAATATAATTTTTTTCATTGGACAAACTGAAGTCACCCGTGCTTTGTGGGGTTTTATGCCATTAAGACATAATTATTGGAGATTTCAATCTTCTGATCAAATTTGAAAAATACAACTTTGATCATAAAAACATAAAGAAATTGCATTAAAGCTCAAATTATCTCGGACTTAGCTTTGTTCTTCAAAAGAAGCAAGAAATTGAGATAATATGTATTGGTATGGTATCATTTCGATGAAAACGGAATTGGTAAAGAGGCAAGGGTATCAAAACCAAAACTTTCTCACCATAGAATCCTTTGATTTCATGGACCAGCTGTTTGAGGGCAAGATCGGACCCATTGATTCGACGGGTCTCTTGGAAACGATCTCTTTTTATAACTTTTTTTTTTGTTTAGTAGGTTTTTGAAACCGTCTGTTATTCAATGTTGTATGGTCAAAAATTAGAAATGTAGTTGGATTGCTAAAAACCGTACTAGTACCGTTCGAATTAATTGGCATCAATTATAGTAATTATATCCGAGTTAATATATTAAAAAATTAATTTAAAAAAATAAGACAATATTTCTAAAATTTGACTTAGTGCTGGGAAATTTAGCAGCTAAAAATAAAAATAAAAATAAAATGCCAAGAATAATTATTTTATTCATTGTAAATATAGATTTCCTTACTTTATAACGTAGAAACTAGCTGAGAATGTGCTGATTTGTAATAGTGCAAGTTAATCAACTACGTACGAAATGAGTAAATATAATTAACTTATAATCATAAACTAGTTGGACTTACAGAACCGGAGTATCATATTTATACTCCCCCCCCCCCCCTGTCTTTCGTTTTTGGAATAATAAATGTCTTGCTTTACTATAACGTGTAGTTGTATGTATTTTGCGTTAAATGTTAAGTTATTGTGCATTTGTTGTGGTAGTCTGTACCATCTGATATATGATCAATGGTTAAAACTGAAACGAAATATATAGCTGGATGTGACCGATTTAGCCTATAGGTACCTCAAATAGCTAGCCCTTGATTTCTTCATAAATATTCCACCTAGCCTGGACAGGAGAAAACAGAAAGTTCATCCAAATACAAACAAGTACATGAAATTTCCCATTACATTAGGTGTTTCAATATTACTCCTAAATTATATCATATTATAAATATACATTATTTATCTATCTATATACATATAAGCAAAATCACTTGCTAAATACACCTCACTTGATATTTTTATATATCAGATATCAGTATTAAAGTAATATATTATAAGTAGGTACTCAGAAAAAAGGCTATTGGTCGCTAATATCACGAACAAACTATGGCCGAATTTCGGATATTTCCACGAACTTAAACCTTGGTCGTAAAAATCATGAACTTTGGTCGTATTTGGAATTTTCCACAATTAACAATTCCGATGAAATTGATTCCTGCGTGACTTGTCGGATAATCTAGGTGGCCCAAAACAACTTCGTTTTGTCAAGTTGGAATATCTACTGGACCAAAACGACGTCATTTTGGTCTACCTCATGTTGGATATTTTAGTGTAATTGGATTAACTGAATTGACCAATATCGTCATAATAATACATCATATAAGTTTGGAGGTGCGGAGTGCACGCTTATATGAATTTGTTTTGATCTTAGGGGTGAAGCCCCTAAGGGACGGGTGTCCGGGGGGCAGCACCCCTTGAAGCGGGGCCCAAGGGGCGGCAGCCCCTGGCGGGGTTCAAGGGGCAGAGCCCCTGGCTGGGGTTATTTCCACTAAATTGCTATGGTGAAAAATTCATTCGAGTTTGGACAAATTTGGGATCCAGTAGGACTCACCCCGCCGGGTGAGCATGTGGCATTTCTCCACCCGGCCGCGTGAGACGCTACGTGGATTCCAGAAAGTTCTTCCCGGTCAGGTGTGAAGGTGGCATGTGTACACCCATGTGTCCACCCGGCCGGGTGAGACACAGCGTGGAGTCCAGAGAGTCTCACAGAACTCCACCCGGCCGGGTGCCGCACGGCGTGGAGTCCAGAGAGTTTCACCCGGCCTGGTGAAATTGTGGCATGACTCCACCCGGCCGGGTCCAAAGCGAAAACTTGTCCAGAGAGTCACACCCGGCTGGTTGTGTCTCTGGCAGAGTTTCACCCGGCCGGGTGCATGGAAGTTGGGACAGTTTTTCTCGATTTTGGTCTTTTTTTATCACGTTTTTTGGTTCATTTCTCAAACAGAACTTCAACATACTTTCCTCTAAACTCTCTGAATTTTATCTGATAAAATATTTGGGTGAACCAACCAATTGATTTGATCTGAAAGTGTCTACACGACTTTTAGAGATCCGTTTCATTTCTCGTATTGTTTGTTTTTTGTTATTCTCCCCTATAAATTTCCTACAGAAATTTCTTATATCAGTGCCTAGATCCGGCTTTGATACCAATTGTTGGGGTTTTAAATATTCCAATGAAGGAATC
>JAYDZE010544128.1:0-14220 GCA_034509125.1 Monilaria moniliformis
AACACAAGGATTTTTACGTGGTTCGATCGTAATTGATCTACGTCCACGGCTCAAAGCGTATAACTCAAATATTATTGTAGTATGATTACAATTGTCGAGTGTCCAGCTCCATTTCCAATAATCTAGCTTCTGTTTATAGTATTACATCGGCCGTTGTTAGAATTGATGACCATTAAAGAGACTTGGCGGTTACCGAGATCGTGGGAGCGGTTTCTGGGATCGTGGCCAGCGGTTATGGTGTAGTGGAGGTAGTGGGCGGTTTTAGCCGAGCTTCTACCTTACTTGGTGCCGAGCTGCATGTCTTCGATCCGAACTCCCTTGTGGCCGAGCTGGTTGTTGGCCTTTAGTCCGAGTTCCCTTGTGGACGAGCTGTTGACCCTTGGTCCGAGCTCCTTTATAGTCGAGGTGTTGGCTAGGCTGGACTTCTAATGGGCCGAACTTGTCGTCGTTGGGCTGAACTTTTGGTGGGCCGGGCTGCATATCCTATCAGATCAGAAAAGTATTGGTTTCAACTTTCAACATACTTTTAGAACCAGCGTTGGTTTCAATATTAAGAAAACATAATTAGTCAAAACGAATTATGTCAATATCTACTTTATAGTTGGGGCTAGTCCCCCGTAACACCGGACAGTGAGCCTACTTCACTTTTATTTGGGCTGTCTACCAGATCGACTACTTATTGGACAAAAATTAGCACTTCAGACTGCAGATTGAACAAAAGTATTAGTTATAAGTTCTTCAATTTTTTCGCTGCATTGGTTATTACAGTATTACTTATTTAATGAGCTTTTTTAAAAAAAACTCATATTTTCTCATAATTATATACTCCTCCGTCCCTCGAGATTATGCATATTGGGTCATTTCCGTATATTTCTAAACTCATATACAATCTTTCTAAACTTTAAAAGCTTAGTTTTAGTTTTAGTTTTCTAAAAAAAACTTTATAATGTTCTTTTATCATAGCTTTTAATTTGCTAATACTGTGAATAAATTATGTTCTTATAAATTAATTGACGAAGGATGTGAGTTTGTAACTTCTCAAAAGTCAAAAAAAAATTTGAATAAGGATAGTTTTATGAAAGGAATAAATAAAATCTGTGTATGGATACGTAAGGGCAAGCGCAGTAGCGTGCGTTGATCACGCCCCAACGTGCTAAAACGCTAGAGCACGCTGTTGGTAAATCATTTTAATTTGAATATACAATTAAAAAAAATATTTAAATATGTAGATGGATCCCAAAAATGATTTAGCAACAACATGCTCTAACGTTTGAGCATGCAAGGGAAAAATTATAGATGGGCCTAATATAAATTATAATTATAACAAATATTAAATATATTTAAATCTAATACATTACACCAAATAATAAATTACATATTACATATATTTGAATACATATTACCAAACATAATATTAATATATTATATAGTAAAAGATATTTATATGATTGAAATAAACGAATGTACGGTAGGAAAAGCTTCGAGTGCTCTCGAACTCCAGAAATTGAGAGGCAAAGATAGATAGAAGTGTCGCAAGCGACATTAGGCAAATAGAGAAGGCCGTGAACAAAGATTGAGTGAGGAGGAGAGATTTCGATAATTTTATCTTCATTAATTCATTCTCAAAGACGCACACGGTTATAACCGATAGGTTATTCGGTTAACCTACTACTCCACCGCACATCCGCGTCAATTCCTTGGCCCAAGCCCTTGCCTTGTCCCTCTCTTGACCCGAGCCACTAAGCGATCCACTTCTTTCTTTTGGTCCAAGCCCATATTGCTATCAATGGCAATGTCGAACTCATAGTCAATCCTCTGATCCCAGCTCAATTTCTTATACATGACAAATATCTCAATTAAATTTATCACACCTTTACCTATAATATGTGCCAAATAAATGTAGATGCACACTACACGTTGGTAAAATAAAGAGGTGAAAAGCAACTTGCATTAGAGAAATTTTCGAATGTTGATTGGCCCCTTTGACTTGATTTCTTACTAAACAATTTAGTATTTCATGTCTGCAAAAAGGTTGGCTGTGACTTATCACGCACGTTGTATGACTTGCTTCTGACCAATATATATGAAAAGAACATTTTACAAATTGAGCTGTACATATCAATATATTGCAGCTTATAGATGCCTGGTGCTAATATATTCATTTAAAAAAAAATTATAAGGTATGTTTCATCAAGAAATAAATTTCCAACATTTCCGAACATCTTATAACTAATATTAATAATCTTATGACATAATATTCGAAAGAGCTGATTGATCAGCTAAGCAGTTTTAAAACCTCCCCCCTCCCCCCCCCAAATTTAGGACAAGAGAGACCATCGCGCAAAAACTATTAATATTTCATCCAGTTGACTTAATATAAACTTTTTTTTTCAATATCATACCAATAAAGCATCAGAATCCATCAATTAGATTATGTTCCATAGTGTGTTGTGTGAAGTAGGCTATTTCTATGATTGAATGACCATACGTTCAATTCTGCCAACATCATAGTCGTCAAACTATTCAGAATGCACCTATGAATAAGAATAGCATATAATTTTATAAAGTAGATAGGAAGAAAGAAACTACAATAATGTTATCTTGAGTTATGATCAATGGAAATATTTACATAATATGTATTATGTGTGAGTGCATTGAATGAAATCAAAATTGATAACTTGAATTCGAAAATGCTTGATTCTAAAGTAAATAGTGTTATAGTAATAGAGTAGTGAGGCAGGGTGTGCTGGAAAGTGGTGATAATTCAGCTTTGTGATCAAGTGATGACATTTTGATTTTGAAAGCTACTGTTTTATATGAGGGAGGTTAGTTAATGTAGTTGACTTGATAAAGAATCACATGCATGATGGCCTCCACAACTCCTATAAATTTGGAGATTGCCTGCGTCCAATAATCATTCATTCCTTCCATCACAAATACCTTTGTGATTTGTAATAATATTAGATTTGAGAAAAATGGGCCGAGAGAGTAATGCTGCACTGTGTGTGGTGGCGGCATTGATACTATTTGTAGTAATAGCCGAAGCTGATACCCCACCTGGAATAGCCAATAACCCCAGCCATGCAAGATGCTTGACCAAGAAGTACAAGCATTGCTACAATTTGGAGCATGTTTGCCCTAAATTTTGCCCCGATTCCTGCACCGTCGAATGTGTCTCCTGCAAGCCTATCTGTGGTCCCGGCTCTGCTCCGCCACCGTCTGATGATGATGGAAGTACACCCCCTGCTTCCCCACCTCCATCAACGCCCCCTTACTCCCCCACTCCATCGCCTCTTTCCCCACCTCCACCTCCCTCGATACCCACCACGCCCCCGACCTCTCCACCACCTCCCTCAACACCCCCTACTTCCTCCCCCACTCCATCGCCTCCACCTCCCTCATCACCAACTCCATCACCATCTCCTCCCTCTACACCCCCTTCTTCCCCCACTCCTTCTCCTTCTCCACCTCCACCTCCCTCAACACCCCCTACTTCCTCCCCGACTCCATCGCCTCCACCTCCCTCATCACCAACTCCATCACCATCCCCTCCCTCTACACCCCCTTCTTCCCCCACTCCTTCTCCTTCTTCACCTCCAGCTCCCTCAACGCCCACCACACCCCCTTCTTCCCCCACCCCTCCCCCCTATTCCCCTCCGGAATCAGAAAGCGGCGCTGGTTTAAAGAGACAGAGATGCAAGAACAGAAACTACCCTCAGTGTTATGGTGTGGAGCATGTGTGCCCTGCCTCTTGTCCTTCCACGTGTGAAGTCGATTGCGTCACTTGCAAACCAGTTTGCAGTTAGTCCCCATGCAAACCCTATAATTTGCCATTTCGTTTCTTTGTTTCTCATATATAAATATGTATATGTATATGCAGAATGTGACATGCCTGGAGCGGTGTGCCAGGACCCCCGCTTCGTTGGCGGCGACGGAATCACTTTCTACTTCCATGGCAAGAAGGATCGCGACTTCTGCCTCGTCACCGACCCCAACCTCCACATCAACGCCCATTTCATCGGTAGAAGAAACCAAAACATGAAAAGAGACTTCACTTGGGTCCAATCCATCGCCATTCTCTTCGGCGATCACCAACTCTTCATCGCTGCCCAGAAGACCGCCGCTTGGGACGACTCCGTCGACCGCTTCTCCCTCTCCTTCGACGGTGAGCCCATCGCCATCTCCACCGCCCAAGGCACGATCTGGCAGTCCGCAGCTCTTCCCACAGCCACCATCCAAAGAGACAGCGATACCAACAGCGTCGTAGTCGAAGTCGAGGGAATGTTCAAGATCTCAGCTAAAGTTGTTCCGATCAATCAACACGAATCCAGAGTCCACAACTACGGAATTACAGAAGAGGACTGCTTTGCTCATCTGGAGCTGGGATTCAAATTCTCTTCGTTGAATACCAATGTGAATGGAGTGTTGGGGCAGACTTATAGAGAGAACTACGTGAGCAGAGTGAAAATGGGAGTGGCGATGCCAGTGCTCGGAGGGGAGAGAGAGTTCGCCGTCTCCAACATCTTCGCCACTGACTGCTCTGTTTCACAGTTTCGCGCCGGAGAACTGCGGCCGGAATATGATGAGAACGCGCTCGAGCTGCCGACCATGAAATGCGGCACTGGGATTGACGGCAGAGGAGTCGTATGCAAGAGATGAGAATTTCATACTCTTTAATTGGTTTAACCTAATTATATTACTATTACATGAGAAACTCGAAACACCACTAATAATATATCCTTGGGAAGAAGACAAAACAAGGCCATAAAAGTACTATGGCTATTCATCAATGTTTATGCAATAAGGTTTCTAGAATTTCTTGTAATTTGTTACATTGAAATATTAATTCATCTCTAAGTAATCACGGTTTCTTAGTATTGTCTACCCGGATCTTGGTCTATTTCTACTTGTTTTATTTCCTCAATATATCTATATTTTATCTTTTTTTTTTAGTGACTATTTTTTTACAATATCTATATTACATATTACCTCTATTTTTTTTGAAATCACAAGTACTCTAGATTATAATAATTAAAGCACCACAGCGCATGAGGGAGGGACTACTCCACCACACGAAGACGGGACAACTACACCGCACTATACTGCATGGGGGCCGGGACCACTTCATTAATCACTCATTTTTCATCTCTATAGTTTATTTTCTTTTCTATTTCACTATATTCCTATACAATTTTATTGTTTGAAGTTTCAACTACATACGCGTCGCTTTGGGTCAGACTTTTCAACAATCAATCTTGGCTCTAACCGCGAGAGAAAGAGAGTGGATAATGAGGAAGAGAAATGGTGTTTATATCGAAGAAGAGAAGTCACGCAGTTCTTTCTCATCTTTCATCTTCTTTTCTTTTATTCCATCATTTTTATTTATTCTTCTTTAAAAATTATTATTTAAAAGAAGATTAAGATCAATACAGTAAAATCTCTATAAAAGAATATCTCTGGAACTACAAAAGAATTATTATAAATGGAGGTTATTCTTATATAGAGATAAAGATGATTTTTTTATTTAAAATACATGCGAGATACATAAGAATATTTATAGAGAAATGTCATACTACATACCTTATGCGACTATAATTCTTAAGTATCGTTCTTATTTAGTTCATATTAACATTATTTATTTATTTTATACATTTAGTTTGATTCTATAATATCTTAAAAATTGTTATTGGCTTTATTAATTTTATAATTACATAAAAATTAAAAATTGGAACATATATCTACTTCAACATTTGATACTTATTTTGCTTGCTAGAGTTATTGTATTTGGATTGATGATGGAATATGGGCAGGGAAATCCAAATATCTAGGTGGTTTGGAGTGAAAATGGATGCCTAATATTTTGGATCATAAGTTCAGTTTTTAATGGATTGAGTGAAAGAGTAGTTTGTTAGAGTAGTCATTTTCAATAATGCTCTTTGGAAAGTCAAAGTGTTGATTTGAAATGGATTGAGACACAGACATATAATTACTTGATCGCAAAGTTGGTTTGTCAGTGCACTGTATTGCTCCCTGTATTGTATACCTTCGCCAAACTTTACTTTATTTGGAAGTATTTTAAAATATAATATTTCGGTTTTCATTATATATATTTCACTTTTTCTTTTCACTCACTAATCTACCAGAAGATGAAGAAGCGTTGTTTATGGTTGATGTGAAAAAATTTAGTTTGAGGGTCTATTCTAATTAAATAGAATTAGAGTTCATGAATTGCCATTTAAAACTTGCTATCATTAATTAAAATTTATTGATCACAGTTAGAATTTAATTAAAAGGAATATATCAAAGTGCTTTTTTTATAAAATAATAACAAAAAGTCACTCACTCCTCCAATTATCCAAATATTGCTTGCTCTCATAGTCTCATGTCCTATTTGAATATTCGTCGATAGGTCAAGCTTTTTTGAATTTTTTTAAGATGGGGCCTTTTGAAACCATGTCAAAACTTTGTGAATTAATATGTAGATAGATTATCTTTACAAGATCAGACCAAAATTTGATTGCCCTATAATAAAAGAGGTCATGCCAATATAAATAACAAATTTTAAAGCCGTTTAATAGTATATATGGCAACCTTTAGACCCCTAATAAATTTGTCTATGTACATAGATGTGTTTGTGAGACTATCACGAATGAAAAAGAAACGAGAGAAAGATCGACGCAACAAGTTTTACGTGGTTCGGTCAAGAGACCTACGTCCACGGGAGAAAGGCAAATTGCTTTATTGATTAACAGTGAGAGAGCTACAATCCGAGATGAAGAGAGACAAACTAGATGGTGATGAATCACTCGAAACACGACGAGAAAATACAACCGAAAACCCTAGCTTTTTCTTTCATTTCACAGCTCATACTCACTCCTGTACTGATCCAGATCGGAGCTATTTATTCGGCAAAGAGAATGAGTAGTATCGCAAACAGTCACAGCTCCCAGCTCCCCAACGGTCATAACTGTTCCCAACTAATTCAGTTATAACCGCCACTTCACAACTGTTTCACAACTGCTTCACTTCTTGACTCAATCTGTACAGCCATCTCTAACAATTTTGCTCTTTTTTGTGTATTTCTAGTCTCTTCTATGTCATTGTACCTCCAATTTCCACTTCCTTCAATTTCCAGCATCAAAGCACCTATTATGTGCAAATTGGGTCCAATTTAAACATATTTGCCCTCTAATTCCTAACAACAAATGTATCCTATCAAAAGGCCAACAGAGGCCTCTTGTACAACTTGTTGCTCAAAGAATATAGCAATGATACAAGTACTATAACACTATAACAATTGGATGTGAACTATAGAATAATCAACAATCTTCATAAGGATTTGGATATGCTGCCGAATGATTAATATTTTTTTATCATGTGATTTTAGCATTTTAATTATGTAATTTTATGTTTTTAATTATGTAATCTTACGATTTTAATTGAGTAATTTTTAGTTTTAATTATGTAATTTTAGTTTTTTTTAATTATGTTTCTTTTTATTTTAATGAAATTCGCATTTTAATTTATATCAAAAATTTAATTTAATTAGAATATATATAAGAAATGTAAGAAATAAGAAATAAATAAAAAATTAAAAGATGAGAACCATGAATAGTGTAAGGGAAGAGATGGTGAATTGATATGAATATGAGTGTTATTTCTCGAGAAAGAGATGGAGTAAAAATTGGTGTGTGGATCATGAATAGTTAAAGGGAAGCGATTAAAAAAAAGAGTAGCCAAAGATAGAGTAACATACCCACTTTATAACCCATGTCATTTTTGTTTGGTTTAAATAATTTTGCATATTAGTAGTGTATGAAAATCAATAATATTTCTATTAATGAATAAATTGAAATTTAAACAAGCCATTATTCATAATGTAAGGCAAAATTCAATTTGAAAAATATATGTGCATAACCTCATACAATATTTAAGACGCGAATCTAAATGAACTTTATATTTCACTAATAAAAATCGGGCTTTAGCGAGCAACAGTTAGCGGTTACCGACAATACTCGCTAATCACCGAGCACATTTCGAATACCTAGCGAACATCTATCAGAATTAGTGAGCACTTAGCGAGCAAAAATTATTTTGCGAAGGAGGGGAATGTTTGGTAAGTTGTCGAGCACCGGTGCGCCACTGCACTCGTAATATTCGTACCTAGCGAGCAATTTCGAGCTCATAGTGACATGCTCGGTCATTTACATATCATTACCAAAATTAAATTATATACTAAATTAATCAAAAAAATATAGTAACAATCGGGTTGCTGGTGCTAGTATTGGTTGGGAATTTGAGCTTCGTTACGTTGTACCTATCGTGCTCGATTTAAAAAAGTATGCATGGTCATATATATAGATTCATTTTGTTTGTGATAGATTGATTTTTCCACAATAAATTAAATTGCCCTAACGGCGCTAATTTTGTGGGTGTCCAAATAATTTCTTCCAATCTACTTAAGAATTTTAGTAATTATGTATAGAAATAAATAGGGTTGAACCACAAAGACGGGTTAACGACATAAATTCCTAACGATCGCTTCCGGTATATCTGCTACATTTGGGTTGCCTCCTTTGTTATGGGATTAATGCATGCTTTTTCTACTAATGTTGTGTACCTTGAACTTGATCTGGAAACTTATTAGGCTTTAAAAGTTAAAATCTTATTCATATTATAGTAACAACAAAACATTATCAGGGTCATATTGTTGATTAACACATAACATCTCTTTTATTTACACAAATGTCTGCAATTTTGGTGTATAATGAATGGATTAAAAAACATAAGTGTTAGAATATTATAACATGATTCACGTAAACGCAATATTAGAAATGTGCTCATAATTTATCTCATTACCTCTTTATCTTTTCAAGCCAGCCCGCTTCCCGAACTTGTAAGAAAAAGTTATGCAAATGTGAACTTCTTCGAGAATGGAACTATATGTATATATGATTTAATTTTAGTTCTTAAGCATACAATTTCTTCGTTGATTTCCCTCATGTGCAAAATTGTTGTTTTAAAAATGTGACTAAAAATATTGATTTTCATAGTATATCGTTTGGACAAAATGAAGATGACATAAGATATATCTTTGAAATAAAGTTAAAAATAAATGAGATTAACAGACTCGTCATATTTTAACTGAGTGTATGGACACTATAGAAATATGCCCATTTCAATTGCGCACAAATATCTTATGTATATATCTAATTTCAGTTGGGCACAACTATCGTAACATCTGAGATGTTTGCTCTAACCAATTCCAACGTTACTGGTTGTTAATTACAACATGTCCATTTTAAGCAAACTTACCCGAATAACTCAGAAAAATGATGCAAGAAAGCATCATGTTCTATCCAGATTGATCACCAAATTTTTCGATGCTAGTTGTCAGCTTTACTTGGAGCATTTGGAGATCGATACTCGGACAACTTTCCACCTAAAATGAAATAATAGCTAAATAGTTTATAAATTGGAAATTAGCAGATTCATTTATAGCACATGTATATACCTCAGATTGGATGGTGCAATATAACCTTCCATCAAATTTGGTGCAATTACAGTCGACAACGTTGAGCCCTTCCTCGAGTAGCAGCTGCAGGATTCTTGATAGGCGAAAGCTTCGCCCTTCGGCCCCCGCGACGATCAACACCTCGACGCCGGCCGTGCATCGCTGAACCCTTACTATAATAGGCAAACCCTTGCTAGAGCTCCCTTTCTCTCTCAACAAACCCTGTTTTTCAGTTTCTGGCGATTTCTTCATCCTATCCCTCTTGATTTCCATCTGCCTAACTTTATTCTGCACATATCTTATATGCTTTGTAGCCTCGTGAATTTGATCTGATGCCGACCGCGTGCCCTTGGAATTTTGTAGGAAATCATAAAGATCAATTTTATGAAATTTATTAAGATTGACATTCTGGTATCATAAGAATAAAAATAAAAATTATAACATTAATTTTTTTTTCTTTTTTGGTTTACCTTGATAGAATTGGAAGGGAGGACTGAACGGAGAGAAACATAAAGGGCGGCCATTTCTTTTCTCCTTTGCCTCTCAATTTCTTTGTGCACTGTTTTCTTCGCCAACTCCTCATTGATTCTTGCTCCTTCGATCTCGTGTGAATTACCTTCCGTTTTGTTTCCTTCATGATTTTTTGCTTCGAGATTGATTGGGTCATTGTGAAATAAAATTTGATCAAAACCGAGGTCCCATATCGAGAAATCTGGAATATTAATGGGAATTTCATCTTGTTGTAAAGGGATACATGGGCTGCTACAATCTCTGTCCATGTCGTTTTTTGGGAGTAATTTCTCTTAACAATAGAATTAGAGAAGTAGGATAAAATATATAAGGACGTATATTTTGATTTGTACTTTGTTGATTGATACTTTTAGTAAGTATAGTTCACACTAATTAGGGATCCTTCGAAATCTCTTAATATAATTAAGAAAGTAATCCAGTATTTTACAGATGTCACTATTGATTTGGCGACTTTGACCACGTGTGCGTGGATAAGATACTGCGATCTTCCGACAGGATTTCTAATCCATCGGCTTTGTGGGACAGCTGCTTCACCAATAATTTTTTTCGTTACTTTCATCTTTTGAATATAAAACTTGTAATAATTGTCAGAGAGCGTCACCCTATCGATCATCATTCAGGTAACTTGGTGAGTTGTTCATGGTTTTCAAATATATTTTTCTGATAAGTTTTTACGTTATGTGTTCATATTTCGTTTCATTAATATATAAATTTAATTTTAAAACATCTATTATGTATTTTAAAAATATTTAAAAATATTTATATTATTCTAAACAAAAATATAACATGAGATTTTATACCATATTTCTCACGCTATTGATGTCGGTATAAGATACTCAATTATAAATTCCCTACTTTTTTATTGTTTGTAATTTATATTCGATCACAAGATTTCGGATTTTGAATTTTTAATTATGTATTTTGGATTCAAAAGTATTCACTCATTGTACCATTAGCACACGTGTCAGTTATAATTGTTAATGAATATACTCATTCCATCATCAAGTAACTGTTCCATGCCATCAACAATCACATATAAAAGAGTGAACTATAAAAAATGTAATTATACTAAGGGAGTCGCACATTTGCAGTATCATTACTACACTATTGATATTTGCGATAACTATACTAAAACATAACTCGTTTGTGTTAATTTTTCACGTTTTTGGCTTTTTTTTTGGTCAAATGTGTCCTCAAGCCATTAAATGCAATTTAGTGAATTCCACATACTCTCTCCTCAACTTTTCAACATGACAACATCTCTCTCCTCTCTCCTCTTTTCTCTCTCTTCTCTTCTCTCTCTTATGCAAATTCTCATTCGACATTACTAGACATGGTACAATTTCAATATCCAAATCCAAATAACGAAAACAGCGAAAGAAAAGAATTACTAATTAGAAGACAATTTTCAAAATGAGAAAGAAGAGAAAAATGAGAAACTGCAACCTTAACTCAATTTCCTTTGTTGAATCCATATTACATATTATTTAACTAAACAATTGTCTTAGAATAAATTAAAATATTTTTTTTGAGGGGGAACAAACTAATAAATTAAAAAGCAGTAGACACCCCAAGTAAAAAAGAAAAAAAGAAAAAAAAAAGGAAATAAAAGTATCAATACCTCAAAATAATTACTTTATTTAAGCAAAAGTTAATTCTAGTCATAAAAAATAAAAATATATTAATTCTAACTAATTTTGTGAAAAGGAGATAATTTTGACCTTTTGATTAAATTTTTAATCCATTTTTATTGATTTTTAGATAATATATATAAAACTTTTAAAATATTTTTTTAAAGATATCAATTTTTTTTCAAGAAATTATAGAATTTAGTAGTAAAAAATAATTTAATAATATAACATTCAATATTTTCATCATTTCCTTCCTCTTTTTTGCTGTACGATTTTACGCGGTAGCTTTTTCATCTTTTTTTGCTCATTTTCTTCTTATCATTTGATTTCTATTCCAATTTTGTTTGATTTTCTTCTTCTTCTTTTGTTATGTATTAATATATTTGCATTTTCAAGATCACATCCAAAACAAAAGTAAAAAAGCAATACCTATTATCTAGGCAAAACTCTCATGTAGACATTATTTTAAAACATTTGAGAAGCATAGAAGGATATAATTTTTTCCATTCATCAAACATATTCATGATTGAGTCTCATAAGCAATCGAAGAGCTTGGGGGTAACAATCAAGCTATGTTTGATGTGGCTTCGAGCAACATTGGAAAGTCAATGTCGTTCAAGGTGAGACTTGACTCCACCCTAATCCTCTCGAAATGAACCTCCACCTGTCCTAAGACTCCATTAGCAACCACTCCAAGCAATTCATCCTAATCACCCGAACACCTAAACAGCTTCATAATCCTCAAATTCTTGGCCGCGACAATCAGCTTCCCGAAGCTATGTGTATCATTGTTATTGGCATTGGTTTCTGGATTTGAATATTGAAATTGTACCATGTTTAGCAATGTCATGTTAAGAAACATATGAATTCTCAATCATGGAAGAAGATAGAAGGAGAATTTGCAGAAGAGAGAGAGATGAGAGATGAGAGATAAGAGAGGGTGTCGGTTGAAAAAAAAATGAGAGAGAGTGTGTGGAATTGACTAAAATGCTCTCAATGGCTTAGGGGCACTTTTGACCAAAAAAAGCCAAAAAAAAAAGTGAAAATGTACTTCAAACGATATTACGTTTTAATAAAGTTAGCGCAAATGTCAATATTTAATAAGGGTACCGCAAATGTGTTACTCTCTTAGTATAGTTACATTATTTGTAGTTCACTCTATATAAAACAGGTAGGTAGATTTCGAACAACTAAATATATGTATTGGGAATTGATATCATGAAAAGTTTGACATCATTTTTCTAAAAAATTGAAATTGATCACTTTATAGAGAAATAGTTTTACTTTCAAATATAATGACACTTATCCGAGGATGGCTGAAATATAAGTAAATATATATATATAGGGCACGATTAAAATATAAATATCTTTTAAAATATAAATTAGGAACCATTTACCACTGTTAGATCATAATGATCTACGGTGCATTCTTCACATTTTTACATGAGTTCGTGGTCATGAAGGATGTATGAATTGGTTGTGGGTCATGTATGAATTCATTGTGGAGCATGTATGAGTTCGTAGGGAAATTATATTAATTCAAAAAATTAAAAAAAAATACCTTTAAGATTCAAAACTAGGACAATGAATTCATCCAGCAAGATAATGAATCAACCATAGATCTTCATGATCTTTATAGATGATGATGAATCTATTCGGCACTTTGTTCACACCTTCGCATCAAATGCTTGCTACTCTGCTCAATTAGGAGACTCCCATATAGGTGCATGATCGGTCTTATTTTCTCGGGTTGTTCTATTCGGATATGGGCTAGGAATTTATGAGTAAGAACACAAGGATTTTTACGTGGTTCGATCGTAATCAATCTGTGTCCACGGCTAAAGCGTATCACTTGAATATTATTGCAGTATGGTTACAAGTATAGAGTGTTCAACCCTTTCTACGTCTAAGATCACTCCTATTCATAGTGTTACATCAGCTTAGCCCGAATAAATGAGTCATTAGAGGGGACTCGGCGGTTACGGAGATCGTGGGGTGGTTTCCGAGATCGTGGTTGGCGGTTATGGAGTAGTGGAGGTAGTGGACGGTTGTAGCCGAGTTTCTACCTTTCTTGATACCGAGCAGCATGTTTCTGGTCCGAGCTCCCTCATAGCCGAACTAGCTATTGGCCTTTGGTCCGAGCTCCTTTATGACCGAACTGTCGACATTTGGTCCGAGCTCCTTCATAGCCGAGGTGTTGGCTGGGCTGGACTTCTAATGGGCCAAACTTGTCATCGTTGGTCTGGACTTCTAGTGGTCCGGGCTGCGTATCCTATCACATCCCTCCCCCCCCCAAAAAAATAGGGTAGAAGCGAGGATTCATAGTAGGGATGACTTAGGCGCGTTTGCTGGGTTGGGATCTTGGCGAAGTGGAATCGTGTGAACCGAGGTAGTGTGCTGTCCGCTGCCGATGCCGAACACGGGCTGACCTCAGCATGACATGCGACGGTTGGGATTTCAATAAAATAGGGATGTGAAAGGACGCACAGTACTTAAAACTTACTGGACACGCTTTCACTCATTACCCTAAAATTTCAAAAACTT
>JAYDZE010544139.1:0-14220 GCA_034509125.1 Monilaria moniliformis
TGCGACTTTCACGAAAGTCGCATTTCCCAAATGCGTTTTTCCCATTTTTGTAATTTAAAAAAAAAGTTTCCCGTTTTGGGAACTTTTTTTGTAGATCCTCCTAGATCCGGAATTTTGCCACCATCTATATGGGGTAATGGTATCCTCACTATATTATATATAGTCATAAGTTAAATTTATGAATTTAATAGTTTATTAATACATGACATTTATATGAAAATAGCAACATAATTCATGACATAAAAATTCTATTTTGTTGAATATCGACCTATTTATAGAATATAAATTCAACAGATCTCATGAATTTTATATTTCAACTTCAACCATTAGCTAAAAAAAATCTCAAATTAGACTACGACCTCACTCATAAACTCACCTTCAAATTACTACACATAATATTGCATACACCCCTAGAAAAAATGCTCTGTTGCAAGCAGTGGCGTATGCAGGAAGGGGGGGCGGCCGACCCCCCCCCCCCAACGGGCAATTACACCTTACGCCCGCTGAAAAACTGTCACGGTCGCCGGCTCCCTTAGCTTTCGGCCCGTCGTGGACCAAACAAATCATCATCAATTTAAGTCTGCTATGACGACGCATTAGAACTAGATCATCTCTCCCTTTAAAGGTAATAAGATAATCCAATTTATATATTGAAAGCATATTTTACCGAGTGGAACAATCGAGATGATGACAAGGAGATTGAATGACAAATGGGCAAAAACTAGGGCTATGATTTGTACAACAGATGAAAGACAAGTAGGGCAGTGACAATGTAAACGACACGGTGCTATAGCGGCGACAACGAAGACAAGTTCCAACATTACACAATCCATGTCGGAAGTCATCTCTAGTCCTAGATTATATCATAATATCCTGAATCTCATGTATCAATCACTCAAGAGATTTTTGCTTCAATAATTAGTAGTAAAAGACAGCTTCAGAAATGCCAAATGGGAAACCAAAGTACACCTATCCAAGTGCCTGGTACACTCAGGAACACTTAAACAGAATCTAATCCCAGCTGCACCACTGAACGAACAAATTCATGAAAAACATCGTGTGGTGTCCATAAACGAAGAGATTTGAGGTATTTGTGTTGGAGATGAGTGGCACAAGGCGTCTCAAGCGATCCTAGAGATGGGAGTCCAGAGACAGTTTCGGGCATCATCAGCGTTGCTCATCCTGTCGTCTGTACTTGTGCTCATGCTCAAGGACTCTGCCTCTTGCTTTCCCAGCTTCAACACGTCTTCGGGAGAAAGGATCTTGATATACCACACGTTATTAACAAATGCCCTGTCCACATATTTATAACGGTCGCTTCAGTTGCATGCGATTTTTCATAAACCAAGATAAACAGATGCTGTGAGCCAACTCCAGAGACTTTCATTCTTGAATATACTCAAATTTTATCATCTTATATTACGTTTATCAATTAGAGACAATATCATGATCTTATGCTTATGTGAGTGAATGATTCTTGATTCTCAACACAGCACATGAAAGAACAAAGGTTTAAGAGGAATTGTCAGAGATTGAAGGGGAACTTTTTTGGCATATCGTATCCTTAAAACTGCAGATAATAAAAACGTCCGAAAATTATAATGAAAATGCGCAAGGGAAATGTTTCATGAAAAACTCACTCCCACGGATCGTCTCCAAGGAGAAGCACGTCATTCTCCCTGTCAACGAATACAAGCTGCCAGCCTGATCTTGGAGGGTCTTCAAGCAACCCTTCAACCCCGAACATCTGACCCAGTTCCCGTCTCAGCTCTTGATAGCTGTTGAACTGAGTGATGTCCAGTGACCTACCCACAGATCCCGATTTGCAGACCTACACAATAAACAAACTAGTCACTAGCGGCAAACTACTATTGAGGCTTGCAGTCACGGAAGACAAATTTCTCACAAGCACCTTGACAAAAGCACGGGCGTGTGTCGGTTGGTCGAGTTCTCCCGTAGTTTGCAACACATCAGAAGAATCCTGAACACATCTATATAGAGGACTCTGATACCCCGACGGTCCTGAATGAATATCAGCATGAACAGTACCAACGATGGATGCAGTGGTTGGCATTAGGAGGGCAGAAGAGTCGATATCAGCACCAAAAAGGGCATGAGTTTGCACATCCAAGCTACCACTTTCCAGCTCAACAGAAGCATCTTTTCCAGAAAACAGTGCACAAGTTTTCGAACTGGAACAACCATTTGCTGGTGACTGAGTAAATTTTGCCATCCAGGATTGTTGCGGTGACTGCTCATTGAGAACCGGCTCACCAATTATTGAGAAATTTAGAAGATTACCACTGCCTTCAGGACCAATGGAGCTGAGTAGATTTTGCATGGTAGAATGAGCCATGGATGCTGAAAACTTATTGTTTGAAGTTGCAAAATCTGATTTTGAGATTGAAGACGATGGAATATCGAACACTGGCCTTTGTTGGAGCTGATCGTGTTGGGCGAAGTACGCTTCCTGATAAGTATGTTCTTGCTCATGTTTTTCAGCTTGATTGTCAATTTGCTGTTCAAGTGGTCTCTGCAGATTATCAGTCAGCATTTGGGACTGACTGGGAAGCATATGAGGAGAAACCAATGACTGTGGCCTGTGCTGCAGCTGTGTGATGGGATTATGGCTGCCTGTACTTGAAAGGTAATGAACAGGCTGCTGGAATTGCATTAATTGGTTTTTCAGCAACTCCCCGCCCCCAAAGTTTTGCAGCCCTCCTGCCAGCATTGCCTGATACTGCTGAGTCAGATCGTTCCTTGAGCCAGTTGGATCAAATCTTTGCTGCATCAACGGAATCATTCCAACAGGATTCAAAGAGTTGAATCCTTGTGCACCAGCTTCACCTCTTAACCACGCCATGCTATTGATAGCTTCATTACCAGCATCTGAAGAGGAGTTGAGGAATGCTTGGTAAAACCATACAATGAGCATAAAACATGTAACTGTGTTCAAGACTTATTGCACATCCAACATGGTAACAGCAGAATAATTTAACAGCAAGTGTGGATTCATCTGTAGATGTTGCATGCTAAAAGTAGTATAAGAATATAAGGTGTGGCAAGCAAGAACATTTTTGCTCCAATAGTGTGTAGGTATCTCATAAGTTCTAGCATCCCTTTCTTGAATTCCTCGTATTGGTTTTGATTAAATGAAGTTGAGCCAACAAATAAAAAAGACGGAAAAAAAGAAAGAGAAAGAGGAATGAGATAAAGGAATTGGGCCAAGAGAAACTGGATTCGGATTTGATCTTATGGGTTTAAAGTTTTATGCATTTCTTTTAGTTATCATGATTAAGAGTTAGATTATATGAAGTCAAGCATTAGGACCTTTTGAGTTAAAAATATTTCAAGTACATATTAAGATATCTTTATTATTTGTTTTAGGTGACATGCAACTAGGACCCGTCGAGATATTTAAAATCAAGGTTGAGATGGGGAAATTTTGGTTGTTGTTTCATCCTATTCATATTATTATTATTATTATTATTTCAAATCAAGTCTCTTATGAAATCCTTACATAACTTTATACTTCATTATTATACTCCTTAACAATTAAATTAATAGTATAAATCAAAGTCATGTCTTGCTAGCTTGCATTTACATAAACTATTTCGTGATTCTTTGAGAATCAATAAATAAAATTGTCATTAAGTTACTAAGCTTGTGCATAATTATAGAAAATCTATATTAAGTAGTAATATTCTAGTTGATTAGAAAACTAGGCATTACAAGGCAACTATCAAATTAGATATACAATCACTGAAACATGACTATCACTGGAGATGAAGCAAAACAACCGAGAAAAACTAATCATGCCATTGACTAAGGAAACAAGAAAAGCAAATTTTGTGGTGGTCATATACCTTGGGAAGATGATTGGCCGGGGTACCATGGCCGTTTCAGTCTCAGAGGAAATAATGAGGGGTACATGGGAAATGTTGTCAATGGCTCAATTTCCCATAATGATACCCTTGGCTGCCTATCACCTGCTGTTGATTCATCCCACCCGACCTACAAATTTAGAGAAAAGGGGTAACAACTAACAAGTGATCATTGGCAAAGAATGATTAACTTAGTCTGGCCAAATCCCTACACCTGATGCCAAAAAGCTAAAGTCACATTATCAATATATATACAAGATACAACTATGTAATTTATAATGATGATTAATGATAATATTCACATCATCAATATTTATAACATATGATAGTGTGTTCACATAAATACAATACATCAATAGTTAGTGGATGTGATTGCAATAAATGTTGTTTACCTTTACGGAGCGCCAGTGGGAGTTCGGCCAACGAACGGGATCTAAGTCACCAATGCCAGTAATTGTGCCCATGTATCTGGATTTTTGGTGATTAACACGTAAGAAGACCAATAATTCATAAAAGGAAGTTCATTAAAACCCATCTTATCTAAGTCTGGTATTGGACAGATTTAGGTCAAAGTGCCATTTTGAGTGAGTCAACCTACTGTTTGAGCCCAGAAATCTATCAATAGTGAATGACGATAGGAGTAAATATGGTGAAGAAACAAGCCAAATTTATCATCTTAACATCCTAAATGACCTTAGACATCAACATCCAGACAGCATACATACTAATTAACTGCCTATATAATAAAATATTAGCAATTATAACAGCTATAAAGACGAAGGCATTGTCATATAGACCATGCGTGTACTAAAATACCTGCGGACACTGGATTCCTCAGTTTCAAACAGCATCCGAAAACGCATTCCAACAGAGACGCGTGTATGACATACGGCTTGGACATACTTCGAGAAAGGAATTACAAACTCAGACGGACTAGCCCTGATGAGAAATGCTTTTGTCAGAGATGCTAAAACAAAAATTTAAAGGAAAAACTACTATCACCTCGGGTTATAGAATACAGTGAAGCAGCTATTAGTAGCAGCAGCATGAGCAGCAGCAGCAAGCAGTCCGATGTGCATGCTGTCACTTGAGAGAACGGAAGATGGCATCACAGTCTGGGGTCTAGTGGTACGACGGATACCCAGAAGAAGCTGATTTTTATCATTCCTAGAGCCAGGTTGGCGAAGCAAGCATTAAGTTTTTCTAGTGCAAATTTTGAAAACTGGAATCGGAAATCAACAGTGTAAATGTTACCATATAAAAAGAACAGAGTCTCCAGCAACGAGACGTTTGGCGCTGACAAAGACACTCCAGCCAGTAGTCAGCAAATGACGCTTCGGTTGACCTGAGAGAAGCAGCAACCACATTATAAATTTAAGAATTTCCTTCAATATTAATTTGTCTACAGAATAAGGTTAAACTTATAGCGCACAAATGTAAAACCACATGTCATTATGACATCAGCCAAGAAATTACAAAATAGTTTGAACTTCGCCTAACATGTTTGCTCGATATCATGGTGTAGTTTCAGAAATCATGATAGCAGAGCAATATGAAAGACAAAAGGTCAATAACATTTTAGTTATTCATTTGCTTCCCTAATTTGTCAAAATCAAGGGGTGTTACTTTTGCAGCCCCTGAAGAATAGGAATATCTTATCTAAGTTGTATTTTTTAGTGTGATTGAGGGCTTTACACAATGCTATTGACCACTCCCCTTTAAACCCTGTGCTTATATCACTTGAATATAATTATCATCATACGCGACCATATCTACAAACACTAACAAAATTTCTACTAACTAGATGATTCATCTCTAAAACTACTACCATTATCCACATAGAGTCTGAAATTTTACGAAGACACAAAAGCAGAAATTAAAAAAAAAATGGAGTAGAAATAGAGGTTTAACTTTCAAGAAAAAGGGAAATGAATTTGAAGTTGGGAAACATAGAAGACTTTATATAGAGCACTTTCTTAAATACAATCGCTAAGATAAACATCCTCTTCAAGGATAGAAACATATACACAGATGTTTTTCCAACTTATTAGGTAACACAATGACATTTCAATAACTTCAGAAGGATTCAAACAAATTCCAAAATTACTCATTTTATGTTTAAATCGTGATTGAAAGGAAATCCACTGCCTGCTAGACATAGATTTGACAACTTATTTTGTAACACATTGACAATTCAAAATATCTCGGGCTCTGACATCAACTTCATGCTTCTTCTTTGAAAATTGTTTCACATAAGATAAGAGTTTCATATACCCTTGCTAAATGTTTGATAAAAGTTTTGGAGCCTATGAATAATTCAAATGCACCCAAATCATGAAAATGCCTATATTTTTTACAGAAGCTGATACTTTAAAAGCACTGATATAAAAGGAGAAGAAATTATCAGTTGACTAGAGAAGAGTCATACAATTTGCATGAGCAGTTGCAATGCTACCAACTACATATACTAGAATTTGGGCAAGGAAATAGTGAGTCATATATTTGCAAGAGCAATTGCAATGCTATCAATTACAGATGCTAGATTTTGCACAATAAAGGGAAAAAGAAGAAAGTAAGAAGAAGCTAAGTGAATGATTGACTTCGGTCTTCAGATTGCACAGATAGCACAAGGCAAGTAAAGTAGAAGCAGGTTATGTTCTGTAGCCATTAACAAAAGACACATATAAATAAGATAAAGAAGACTTCTCCCTCCAGGTGCCCTCTTACACACAAACACAGCATCACATGGTTATTGCATAAACTTAGGTTAAGAGGGGAGTTTGGAGCTGACGTTAGCTATAACTTGGTCTTAGGTGTTCTTAGATTTACCATCACCAGTAACTATCTTATAGCTTGAGACCTTATGTTCTAGGGGATGCCATAATAGCTAATTGGGCACCAGTAAAACTCTATGCATAACAATATCAAACCAAACAGCTTTAATCTTGGGGCACCAATGCATGGAGCTATCCTTGATTTCTTTCACTCCTCTTCTTTTAATCTTTCATGAGGACCTCATCATTTGTTTGCTTCTCTCTGTGAGCACACCGGAAAGATCTTTTAAAAGCAGGGGAAAACAAAACAGGTCAATACTTCATCTATAGATATCCTAATGCGAAATACCCTTCTGAACGATATGTTAAGCAGAACTTGTATTGATTTCAGTTTCCATCTGAGGAATTAGTAAAGCCAATGGCAATTGTGTCATTTGAACTAAGCAAATGTCCCATGGAGTGATTTTAGAAACAAAACATTATTTTAGTCATTCCAAAAACAAGAGGGAGACATCAACAGTTGAAGGGGGATATAAACAAATACAAAGCACTGAGTACAGTGGAGAGTCCTTTATAATCCAAGTTGGAATGTGCATAATCATAATAATTTTAACTCCTAAGAGTCCTCTTAAATTTTAGAAGACAACAGCCACTTAGTTCCTACCAGTAATAAAATATGGACCATGCTACAGTTAGAAATAAACACCAACATAGAGTTAGGCAGACATATTAATACTGATCAACCAACTGTTTTCATATTTATTCTCAACAGTGATGCTATATATAGAAGTAGACGTGACCACCAGCCAACTGTGATAGACACTAAAAATTTGTCACCTAGCCGTCAATATTAGTACATGTCGACCTAATATTTAGATCTTCATATAAACCGAACCACCCAGTGTCAACACTCCAAATTCGGGATCCAGAGCATTCTCCATACTAATCCTACCATCCGTCTTAATTTAGTCTTGACACCATATAAATATCAGTAATAGCACCAAACATTCTTAAAATATTCCTTTATTGGAAAGGGTTATTTGTACTTCAGAAACAAAGCACGGTCCCCTGTACAAAATTTTAAACTAAAATATTGACGGCCGAATTGATCAAAAAGCTGGAGAAAGGGTCACCTCCCTTGATCAGGTTGAAACCAAGATTCTGGCATACCATTGACCATAATCTTGAAATGAGAAGATGTTTAACAACTTAAGACCAGTTCCTCCAGCACAGGTGTATGGTGTCCTAGTAAATCCTGACATGGAAACATTTTTGTAGTGATTAAGGAGTACCATTAGTTACGCTTCTTTCTAGTTTTCACCAGTAAAGTTTTTAAAATTAGTGACTATAAAGTTTAAACCATGTTATCATGCACAGAGATGACTGAAAACTTATTACCTTGTGTTGAGAAATTTGTAATAAGCTTATTGTTAGTTTGTATGACTTAGTTCTGATACAGCTGGGTTTCAAGACATGATTCTCGGAAAACGAATGCAAACACCACAATTTCTAAGTACCAGCCAAAGCAATGCTACATACAGAGATCTCTAGAACACAAAGGTCATAAAAGTATGGCTCTTTTGCTTCCCACTGAGAAAGTGAGAAGTTTCTCAGTCATCCACAAATCAAAGTATCAAAGGCAGAGACATATAGCCAGATGAGAGTTACATCCATGTGAATTAATTTTCATAGCTTCGATGGATTCTATTAGTTTGACCACCACCTTAAATTGCAACTTTTTTCCCATATTTGAATGTCCCTGTATCATCACCAACCTTACACTGATGAATCTCATGACCAAATATAGCTTATTCTCTTACATAAGCAAGAGAATGACATGTCATTGCTTTGACATGTCATAAACATATATTTTTAGTATGAAAAAACTGATCAACTGAAATATCCCAGCGTACTTATAAGATACTATTGAGAGCTGCGAATGATAAACTCTAAACTGCTTCATAATTTGTTTCGTAATTCTCTAATGCATGTCTCATTACAAGATACAGAATGACAGACAAAGATCAAACTGCAAAAGAACCCGAATTTACATTGACAATGCTAAGGTATGGTTGCAATTGCATTTCGCACTAAATCTCAGAGCATCAAATTCAAACAGTAAGACAGTTTAACAAGTCAATGGCTAGTATTTACCCCGAAAAATATGCCTAAACTTCCATTCCGCATCATGGAGATCCCTGGCAATAAGTTCTTGTGCAGGTGGTGTTTGCGAGAAATCCTGAAGCACCAATGAAATTATGAACAGTTCAATGCCGGAGTTTGTATTGGAACAATCAGACCATAAGATATTGGTACCAGAGGTGGAAAAACTTTTTCTGCAGCTCGACGGGGAACAGAGAAGCCTCCGTGTGTACTAGTATCGCTTGCAGTCAGAGTCTTGCAGAAGTAATTAGTTGGTTGTCTGCTGGGCATTCCCAGCTCCACAGGAAGGTATCCATCTTTCTGTTCTTGCTGTATCCAAGCAATATATATCATGCTTACAAATTCTGAGTCAACAAGTCGAGGACAACAATGTTGAGCAATCAAGCATTCTATTATAGTTTGAGATTTGAAAATACCGGAGTCAAGGGCTGCAATGTCATCTGGGCATATACTTCATCTGTTTCAATGTCTGCCTGAAATTAAATAAATAAACCAACTTCTGATTAAGGCTTATAAACAAGCTCGTTGACAAGATGGGAACACAAAAATCTACTGAAGAAAACCCACATGCATTGTAACATTATGGAGTTGGCAAATCAATTGGGGGGGCAAGCTCGGGTAATTGGGGAAATGGGCATCAACTTCTTTATTAGTCGTCGCCGCAACCTGCACAGCATTTCCAGTAAATATCTATTAAATCTAACCTGAACCGAGTATTTGATGTAAAACAAACATTCGTTGAAAGAAGGTTGCGGTAGATCAATTCAAAGAAACCTGCTCGCTGTGACCCTGAGGGAAGTAAACCACACGGCTGCCTACCGTTGGCAGGGACACCAGCGGACCAGCACAGGCATGCCATAGCTCCGAGTTCAAGCACTTCTTCTCCTCTTCCGCTACCAGTAAATCAATAATCACAATTCAATCAACGTAATCTGCTTAAAGCAAGATGACTCTATCTTGGACACAAGCACTAAAACATAGACTCCTTCCAAGAAAAGAAACAATCTACAATTTCATGCATAGACGGCTCAAAACTAGACGAAAACGATATGCCTGCCGAAAAACATTTTTAAAAAGAGAAAAAAGCACAAAAGGGAAATGAAAAGTAAGCACGAGAAAGAGAAGAACAAATAAGCACCTTCATGACCATGTTGCTGACCCAGCCCTGATGTTGAAAGCTTCATAGTTTTATCCGAGACTTCACTCATAGAAAAATAATTCAACAATCTCTACTTACTATAATAAACCTAAAATCCTTCTACTCATCCCTTAAACAGCTCAAACAAAACCCTCACTTCCAACCCTCAATATCTCAGCTCCTAAAAATTCAATCTTCCTGAGCTCCAACACTCCCACGCTCCCATTTCCACTCCCCCCCATCTCAATTCTTCGCTCACATTCCACTTCACCCACCAAATTCACAACAAACCCTCTAAAACAAACCCAAAACCTCATAAACAAGCGCACAAATTCCTCCTAATCATTAAGACTCAACCATGAAGAACAGGAAAAAAGGGAAATTCCCCTCTTTTTTCATATTCTGGGTCTGGGTCCTGCAGCTAGACTAAGTAGGAGCTAGAAAGTCGGTAACTTTTGATGGTCAATCGCTATCTGGCAACTTTCTCCGAGAGCATCTAGAGAGAGAGAGGAAACCGAAAGACTGTTGCAGATTTGCTCTGTTTCGCCCGACCGAGGTCGACCTGGTAGCAGTGATACCGAGAGAGAAAGAGATGGAGCGTGTAAGTCGTGTTTCTAAAATGCTAGAAACTGTACTGCTGATACTATGCAATTTGGCTCAGTCACTGTCCCCTCTCCCTCTCTATCTCCTCTATTTCTCTCTCTAGTAATGGGAGATGGAAATAAAATAAAAGGAGTGCAGAAAAATGTGAGCGGTCGATTGAATCGTACGGCGGATCGTGGCCGTCGCACGGAAAAATGATGGTGACAGGAGCATGTGGCATCACCTGTCGGTGGGACCATGGTCGCTCTCAGAGTACGGACATTAAAATATGTTGAGTGAAAGTGAAAGCATTGTATTAAACCCCACTCACCTCGCCATCTTTTTTTTTATGCACTGCCACTGCACCTATCCCAATTTTGTCATCGAATTACTTTTGACTCTTGGATCCAAATATGAAATATGTGCAGCTCCCAGTATTTGCTCATTTCCACCGCTGAAGAAGAAAGGCGATAAGATGATATATCTGTTTTCATGTTCAAACAATACTATTTTTAAAAAAAAAACTTACTATATAATTCGAGTTTACTATGATTGATTGGTGAGATATTCTACGCAATTAGTTCGTGTAAAAAGAAAATCTAAAATAATGTGGTATCAGAATGCGTAATTGACGATCAGAGCCATACATGACTACCAACATAAATAAAACAACGTTGTTTTGCGTTTGGAACGAATAAATCTAATTTAAGAAAATATTTACAATTTATTTGGCTAAACTATCACAAAGCAATATTGTTAGACTCAATCAATATGTTAAACAGTATGTCATCTCTGATTATTAATTTGAAATTAACTTATGAATTGAAATTTGTACAAATTTAATTTATGGAATTGGCCACAAGTCAATAAAAAATTACGATTTAAATGACAATTATCCAAAAAAAAATGGAGCTGGAATTCATGCCAAATTCAAATTTAATAGAAAATCATTGAATTCCTATTATATAATTACAGAACCAAGGAAACCGTAGAATTAGAAGTGATTTCAGAGGTGGATTTCGGAATTTCTTCTTCATCTTAACCAATGAAGTTGGTATGTAGAATAATAAAAGCAAAGCAAATTATGAATTCTATCCAGCAGTTCGATGAAGGTGGGAGGTTGAGAAACGACGATATTGGCCGCCTTAAGATCGACTGCCCTCTTCATCCTGCTCGCTGCCGGCGGCGACGCCACCGCCTTGGTGTAGGACATTTACTTTTTTTAAATGGGGTTATGCAAACTATGCATCAGATTTCATGGCTATGGCTTATTCATTAGAAATTTAAATCGTAGCTCTAGGGGTACAAAAGTACATTCACTAACACTTTTATTTTCTTTCATGCATTCTACAGCAACTTTTTATGAATTATTATAGATTTCCAAGATTGAGGTATTGTATGATTCAAATGAATTTATATATACAAATGTAATTTCAGTTCACCCTATATATTAACTTTTATTGATTGTTATCATAAAAAAAATAAGTTGTTAGTCTTAAATGCATGTGAAATGCGTTGTGCTCGACATTAATTATATGAGATAATAGGAACTTTAACTAAATTTTTATCGTTTACGTCAATTTGAGAAGTTGCGTGATAATTATTGAATTCAGTTTTATCTGATTTTGCTAATAAGTTGAATTCTAACTTAATTTAATGGTGACATAGTCAAAAATTCAAGGTGAACGAATTAACTAACATTACTTATCAAAATGTCGTCGTTTTCGATTTAAAGTGTACGTGATTAACTGAAATTGATTTTAATATGAGAGCAAAATTTAGCCAAAATTCAATCTTATACTAAGCCAAAATATCATTACTTTTCCACTTTTCTGCCTGTTTTTGGGATAGCTCTCTCCTCGTTCTTCTCTTCAGACCTTCTCTCCACTTCTTTTCTTCTTCTCTCTCCTTTGTACTCTTTTCTTTTTTCTACCTACTAATATTTGGTTTTTAGGTTTCGACGATAGTTGTATCAAATCCTTATCTCTTAATAGATACAAGGGCTAAAATATGAATGTCAAAAAGAGATTCAAGAACTTATTGAAGAAGTACGAAATAAATACCAATTCAAATTACAAGACATCAAATTTAAGATTGAAGGCATCAACTAATAACTTATTCATCAGAAAATTATTCTCCTTCTGACAAAGTCCATTGTGCGCCCTGAAATTTGCGCTAGTATTTCTTTCGTACTTCAACAACAAGTTCCTGCATCTCTTTTTGACATTCAGATTTTAGCCCTTGAATCTATTAACAGTAAGGGTCTGTTACAACCATCGCCAAAACCTACAAACCAAATATTAGCAAGTAGAAAGAGGAAATATGAGAGACGAGAAGATATGAGAGAGGATGTCAGGAGAAGAAAGAAGAGAGAGAGTGTGTGTGTGAAATAAACTAAAATGTCCTCTGATAGTTTTGAGGCAGTTTTGCCCTGAAAATAGGGGAAAAAATAAGTGTAAAAATACATTAAATAATATTATGACTTGATATATTACTGCAAAAGTCAATTTTTTAAATAAATATCGCAAAAAATGTAACCCCTAAAGTATAATGATTTTTTTTTTTTTATGGTTCACTCTATTCTTAAAAGTATTTGACTGTTCTCACGTTCCCATATTGATTAAATCTTCTTTCTGCTTCTTTCTCTTGCCGTAATTTTTCTAAAATTTAGTAGTTTTGATCTCGTTTTTTATCCCTAACTATGTGACAGTAAATTGTAGGAGAAAATAAGAATTTTTAATACTAAGATAATGAAAATTTTAGTGGACTTATCAGATCTGTAAAATAAGGATCTTATGAAATAAAAAGTATAAGTACAAGGATTTATTATAACGGAAAAAGTGCATAAGAAACTAGTGAAACAAAAAAAAAAATATAAGAATTTTTAGTTATGTTTTGCCAGTAACCAAGTCATACTACAATAGATGATATGTGAATTCGATTTTTCAAAGTCATATTTTGCAACCAGGTCATATACGAGACCATTTCATCTTAGCATGCGACATATGTATAATTTCGATCTCGACGATGAAGCTTATCCCCCCTCATCTCACTTGCCGATCTTAACCCCTGTTATTTTGAGGTCACACTTCACCTTTTTTTCAAATAAATATATAAATTCAATTTAACAATCGTCTTACTACTATTAACCACAACAAGATAGCATTGAAAATATCACCAACAATTGATATTGTCTGAAAATAACAAATCCGTCTCCATTATTGGTCTTTTATGAATGAAAAATCATCATTTCATTCTTTATTTTTATTTTTCAATTTTTCTTTCAAAAAATTCCAAATATATAAGTATTGAAAATATTCAAAGATGGACGAAATGGCCCATGCCGCTAGACTAGAGAGGGGGACCAATTTATAATCAATTATATACTATATCATCATGGGTCAAATTCTATGATAGCATTGCTATTGTATAATAATTTTCTGAACCCATGTTCTTGGATAGTGAATTTGGTCACGAATTTTAATTAACAAATATGTCCTTCCATCCAATTCTATTATTTCAGTCATATGTATCTTTTTTCTGATGAGGTGAAAAATGCTTGAACCACAAGTGGTGAGCTAAGAGTCATACACAACAGACATCAAATTAACAAAAGCAAACAACAACGTGAACCAGCAGAGCAACAAAAACAAGCAGACATCAACACAAATAAGACGTG
>JAYDZE010544150.1:0-14220 GCA_034509125.1 Monilaria moniliformis
GGTATTGTATTGTGAGAAAGTTTCCATAAATGGAATGGGACTACTTTTGGTGGACGGACCAAAATGGAAAAATGGGATTATTTTTGGTGGACGGAGGGAGTATTTTTTATTAAATAAGATTGAATTGCGTTTATTGAAGGATAAAAAAATGTATATGTATGAGATATTTGCATTAGTGTAGTCCTCATATAAAACCATGAGAATGATGATCCAATATGATTTTGAGATGTCTTATTTGATGGATTTGGAGGACAAGCCCATTTATATTACTGTTTACTTAGAAATAGTGAATGTCCACTTGTCGTCAATCATCCTTAAAATACATGTACAATACATTAGTTGTTACCTCAAAATATAAGTACATTTACATTATCTCAACAGGGACCTCAAACCATTACCTCAAAATATATGTACATTACCTCAACTCTTACCTCAATCGGATACGGAGATTGCGACAACTTCAAAAAATGTGAATGTGCAAAATGAGAGTGATGATCATTTGAATGATGTCAATTTGAGCCATGATGATAGGGAACCACATGATTTTGGTCGTGATTGGGTGAAGTGCCATATTTTTCTCTAATAATGAAGATGATTGACAGTTTTAGATGGTAATGGTGAAATTATTGAAGAAAATCGTGAACGGGGTCAACGGTGGATTATTCCTAGAGCGGCATATCAAACATGTCTACATTGTGCTGAACTAGGTATAGTTGGTGAACCCATAACTGATACACTTTGTCACAGTGCAATAAGTGATACACTTTGTCACTAAGAATGTATCATATATTGAATCTTGTGAATTATATTACAAAGCGTTTATTGAATATAAGATATCTCGTCGTTTTCAAACACGAAGTAAAGTGTTTGTTCGTCATGCGTGCGAATCAATGGGGAATGCATGGAGAATATACAATTGGAGCCCTCACACTTGTTCATCTGATTTGATATATCATTATACTCCAAATGTGTTTTCTAAGATTCTATCTGCATATTTTCTTCCGAATTTGATGGTTGATGGTGTTGTTCTTAGGCTGAAGGATATTCAAGCACAAGAGCTAAGCTAGTTTGGTGTTTATGTGAAATATCAAACCGCTTTGCATGGGAGAAATCAAGCATTTACCATGACTTATGGTGACCCAGACAAATCTTTTTAGCTGCTTCCCAAGTACATTATATGTTGCAGCACTTCAATTTAGGTTCCTTTGCTGAAGTAAAGACAAAACTAGATGATACTTATCATTTTGGTTTCATGACTATTGTTGCATGTGTTAGAGGATTTCGCGAGTGTCGTTCCCCTGATTGTAGTTGACAACACTCATTTGAAAGAAAAATACAAAGGTGTTATAAACGAATTTATAGTTTCGAATATACCTAAGCTGACACGATAATGCTAATTATTCTTCTCGTATGTAGACCTCAACATACGAGGTCGGTTGCGCATGACCACCTTACATCCGTTGGTGCGGCCTACGTCCGGCAAACAATAAAAAATCCAAACTTGCTCGCGTGGTGCCAGGGTCGCCCGCGTGGAGGTTTGGTACGCGTAGAATTGACCAAATTTGTATTAGGCATACAAAACCTCCGCGCGGGTGCACGCGACACAACGCGAGCATGTTTGGTATGCCTGGTATAAATTGGTCAAATTCATACTAGGCTTACCAAATCTTTATGTGGACGATTTCGGTACCGCGAGAACAATTTTGGTATATCTGGTACTTCTAATTTATATATAAAAAGGTCCATCTATACCTTGGAAAATATTTTTCCACACCTATTTATAAAGTAATATACATATCCATCAATATGCGAACTTGTGAAACAACAAATCATAAATCATAAGTCACCCTATAAACTTCAGCAGCTGGAACCATTCTGAAGATAAAAGTTGAAAATAAAATAATAAAAAAGAGTGTGTCTAAAGTCAAATTTCTATACATTACTAGAACTATGTGTGAGTATAGAAGCAATCAAACATAAACCCCACAGTTTACTGTACATGCCAACAAATTTCTATATAATATTACATTTTAGCAATCCTACCACCAACTTCTCCAATTTGAAACTCTGCTAAAACCATTTTAATAAACTAAAATGTGTTCGATTTTCGTAAACGTTTTCTAGTATATGTTTGTCACACAAGCACAAAATCTATTGAGTACTCACATTTATATCACAGAGAAACTGACACGTGTCACCTCCTATTGAGGAAAATGCCTAGTTGTAGGCATTGTGATTTTGCTCAAAAAAAGTTCAACAACTCCAAACTTTCAATCACTTTCTCCTTTCTATATTAGAGAGTGGAACGTACTTGTAAATTTTGGATTTTTCAACTTCTTCAAGATCTACTGCACTATTTTTTGTTTACAAATGATGATGTTAAATTTACCTTACTATTTATCAAACGAAAAAAACACTAGCGTGACAAAAGAATATTGAGGCCCAATATTGTGGATATATTCATTTCACAAATATTTTTTTTTCTGGGGAATAATTAGTCAGTTGTAGTTTGTCGTAGCGGTAAAAAAAAAAAGTGGGATTTCAGTAACATAAATAAAAAAAAGTACCTTTTTAATATAGCAAAACTAAAACAAAATGTCGCTTTCTGCATTCCATATCCATATCCATATCCATATTTACTCAATATAATTCAGTTGGGTCCGGCCCATTTAGGCGAAACGAATAGTTTTTAAGAACCCAAATCACTTGAGCCCGGCCCGCTCACGAGTGAAATAAGCCCAAATGAGAACAAAGCAATTCAGATTTCAGCTGAGTGCTCAGTCCAATGGCAATCAACTTGTTCAGTTCAAGTGAAAGAACTCAGAAAATAAGCTGAAAACGATGCAATTCGACAAAATTAATTGAAATTGGAGAGTTTTTCTTTACGAATTCCGTCAAAATCTGTGTTTTTCTTCAGGATTTGTTCCCCTTCGTTGCAGCTCTTCAGTTGAAGCATGAAGGGGATGAAAACCTCCTACTATGTTTTGGGGATTTTGTTGAGCTTGATTTGCGTAGAATCTGCGCAGCAGGCATATCGTAGAGATCCAGGGCATCCGACGTGGCACCATGGCGCATTTCAGGATGTCAAGGATTCCGTGCGATCTGATGTTCGGCAGATGCTCCACTCTCGCGCTGAGGTACGAATCGCACCTCGAGTGTGTGTGATGTGTGCGTAAATAGAATTTATTCTACTACTTTGAACTATGCGTGCGTGTGTGTGTGTGTGATTGAAGTGATAGTTGTTGTGGAATCTGGTAGTGTTTGTTTGTTGACGTTGTGTCAATTTGAGCATTGCTGATGAACTGTGAATGAATTCATTTTGAGCGTGGTTTCATTGATTTTCTTCGGGCAATTCCTAATTCTTCCATTCAGTCAACTTTGATGATGATGTTATAATTTCTTTTTTTGTGTGTTTGGTTTTGGCTTAGCTCAAATCTTATCTCTGGAGTTGTCTTAGTGTTTCTCTAATCACTGCCTTTTTCATTTCGTGTTCTGATTTCTCGTTGCTGAATCATTGCTAGTGTTCAATTGGCAGAGTGATTCAATGTGTGTGTGTCTCCCTTGTGTTTGTATTTATCTGTTTACGAATACAAGTTAAAGAGGTTATTGAATCCTTGTTAGAATTTTATGTTACTGTAAGTGTTTAAAATTTAAATTTGTGAACGGAAATGGCAATCTTGACTAACTTTGTCTTCTTTGAAAATAGTTTTTCATTTCCTAATTCTATTCGGAAGCTGGTGAATGTTGTTTGTTTTGACATTAGATGTCTTGGGGGTATTGAAATAGTTTTCGTTTTCGAGCTAGTTTGGCAGAGTTTTAGAAAACTTGTCCTCTATCAAAGAGGAGGAGGTTGGCTTGTTGAAGAGTCCAAAATTTGTAGAAATATGAAATTTATTTATCATAATCGTTTGGCTTTGTTAATAACTCTAGCACTTCTAATCATCTTTCGTGTAATGGATGCTATATAAGGCTGAATTTTCTCATGACTGTTATGGTTCTCATCTGGTTGTTGCTCAGTTCCTTGTCTTGGTCTGATATCTGCTTGCATTTGGTGCTCTTTAACAGGTCCCTTTTCAAGTCCCTCTTGAAGTGAATGTTGTTCTTATTGGATTCAATGGCGATGGAGGCTACAGGTATAATGTAGATTCTCAGAAGTTGGAGGAGTTTCTGAGAGTTGCATTTCCATCTCACAGACCTTCATGCTTAGAGACTGGCCAGCCGCTTGATATTGAGCACCATGTAGTGTTTAATGCATTCCCCGTAAGTCCTTTAACTTTTCCTTGGAGAAATATACCACATTGCTTGATGTTTTTATGCTTTGTTTTTGTGCCATTATGTTATTATTTCATATAGAGAGGGCCAGGAAAATCAACATGTCGAATTCAGCTAGTAAATCAAGATGTCCACTTTTTTGCTGTTATGTATGTATAACTTCTATAGTTCTGTTGTATAACTTCTATAGTTCTGTTTAATTTCAAGAATAGCCCATCCAGGTTCACATATTATCTTTGGAATTACATGCTTTGTTTTCTGTTAAACAAGCTCATAGTATGAAACTGATAACATAGTAATCCGAAACGGTGGGCATATCACTGAAGTGCCTTTCTGGTATCTGATTTGACATTTGATGATACACTGGCCATGACCATGTTATGCTTTTAATTGGTCAGGATTTGTCCCTGCTTTTATATGCTAGATATCTTTCCATTGATAGTGCTATACTTCTTGCTTTTGGAAATTTTGACCATGATTCTTTCTCACTTCTTGCTCTAGGCTGGACAGTCAGAACTGATAGCATTGGAAGAAGCAATTAAACCAGCCATGACTCCAGCTGGCACTGCAAGAGAGGTGACACCATATGCATATTTTCACTTTTACCAGGCTGTATTATTTACTTATTTTCTGGGTTTATATGAAAATCTGGTTCCCTTTTAGCTAACAGGTAGATTTTGGAAGGGAAGTTCCTCTCTTTGAGGTCGAAGCGACAGCTATTGAACCAGAATTCGAGAAACTTTATTCCTACCTGTTTGACATAGAAAATGGGGGATTCCCTGTTGAAGAAATGGACAGACCTAGGCCAACTGCTATCTTTGTGGTTAACTTTGACAAGGTGAGTTATGCAATCTTGATAGGTCTTGCAATGTTAAAACCCAGAATTAGTTATCGCAGCTGCTTCTTTTCTTGTACTTCTGGGAATCCATTCTAACTATAGTAAATGCTTGTGGTACACAATTCTATGTATAATCTACTCAAATGCCATATTTCTATCACGTCCTTGCAGGTACGGATAGATCCTAGAAACAGTAAGCTTGATCTTGATAGTTTAATGTACGGAAAAATCCCACATCTGAATGAAGAAGAGTTGAAGAACCAAGAGGGGGGTTACATATATCGCTACCGATACAATGGAGGAGGCGCATCTCAGATTTGGCTTGGATCTGGCAGGTATGTTAATGCTATGTATCTAAAGCTACTCTGTGTCTAGTCTATCTTGTAGAATGAATTCGGGTTACGTTCAGTGATAGTTCTGTTTGACGAGGATCGACTTGTGTTTTCTCAAGACTATACTTATCTGTGGTCTTTTTTTTTTCCTTCCTTTTTTTGTCTTTCTGGAATTTCTGATGTTCCTGGATCACAAAAAATCCCAGATATGTTGTGGTTGACCTCTCTGCTGGACCTTGTACATATGGAAAGATTGAAACTGAAGAAGGAAGTGTCAATCCAAGGACACTACCACGACTACAGAATGTGTTGTTTCCTAGACCTGGTGCTAGTGGTGAGTCTGCCCATGATATCTTCATTGGCAAGTTAGCTTCTGTAATTGCAACCACAGTGGAGCATGTTATAGCCCCTGATGTTAGGTATGCTACTTATGCCCTCTTTATAAGAGCCCAGGGTTATATGTATACATATCTTATGTTCATAGACCAATATGTTATCATTCATTCTACTTGGTGATAAAGCGCAGCTTAATTGGTAAGCGTTTCCCCTCCAGCCAATATGTCGGGGTTCGAGTCACCACGGGGGTAAATGGGGAACCATTAACGTTTCTTGTTACATCTTGTTTGTTCTGCAGTTTAGCTTCATTAACCGTAAATGTTGCTTTTCATGTCTCTAGTTTGGGTGATTTAACTTGCATATCTTGCCTAATTTTATCTTACTTGGACCAGGTACGAAATTGTTGATATGACCACTAGGTTACTTGTACCTATTATTGTCCTTCAGAATCATAATAGGTATAATATCATGGTGAAAGGCCACAATTACAGTATAGATGTTGAAGCAATTGAAGATGAGGTGAGAGTTCCTTGATTCCAATCTAGCTCTGCAGTTCCCTAATTAAAATAACAATTTTTGTAGGTTAACCAAAACTCTATATGTTTGAATTTTTGTAATATTTCATGTTTCAGAAGTTGGTATATATACCATTGCAATCACCTAGTTTTTAACTTCCTCATTATTTGTTGTATTCAAGGTTAAGAATATGGTTCACCAAGGGCAGGAAGTTGTAATTGTTGGGGGCACACATGCACTACATCGTCATGAAAAGTTGGCTATTGCTGTCTCAAAAGCAATGAGGAGTCATTCCCTTCAAGAAACCAAGACAGATGGACGCTTTCATGTTCATACGAAGACATATTTGGATGGAGCTATTCTTAAGGAGGTAGGTTCCTTGGACAAGATCAATAAAATAAAGCATTGGTAATCACTTAAGATTCTATATTATTTTGCAAGATGGATATTTTTACTGCAGATGTGCTTCCCATTTTAATCCACTAACAAGTGTCTACATCTTTACTGCATTTGCGTGGATATTTTATTGATAAATTAATAAATCATTACATTGAACTATATCTGACCTTCATTCTATCTGAATATCATCCTAATTGCAGGAGATGGAACGATCTGCAGATGTGCTTGCAGCAGGTTTACTTGATGTGTCTGACCCATCCCTTTCCAGTAAATATTTTCTTCGTCAGGTAGTTATTAGCCATTGATTTATGGAAACATCATTGGCATACCGTTGAAACTATATATATCAGAATATTTGTGGTAATGTTCTTTACATACTTTTCCAAATGCTCATCCTGTATGTTAGTTTCTTTTCAGACCTGGATGGATGATACTGAAGGAACTGGTGATTCCGTCCTAAAGCATAAACCTCTTTGGGCTACTTATGGTTCGAAGCGTCAAAAGGATAAGAGGAAGAGATCAGAAAAGAGAAAACAAGGAGACTTGTTCAGAACCTACGGAACTAGAGTTGTTCCTGTGTAAGCAAAATCGATCCTTCAGTAATTTCATGAATGCATGTAAATTGCAAAAAAAAATTAGCTAATAGTTCTCTAGGTAGAAGCAGGAGCTTCTGTAGGACTGAGTTTGATGCTACTATTAAAAATTCTTCTCTCTGTTAAAACGTTTACCTTCCCAATAATACATTCGTAGTTTCACAAAATGATTTGTGGTATTTGGTATTGCAGCTTTGTCCTATCACTGGCTGATGTTGATGATCACCTTATGATGGAAGATGAAAGTCTTGTATGGACGAGCAACGACGTAGTAATTGTGATTCAGCATCAAACTGATAAGATACCTCTGAGGTAGGTGTTCCACAGCCATGCTTGATTTCTGCTGATATATACTTCAACTGTCGTTTATAATTTATTGTAGCCGTTCAATATCCTCGATGTCTCCTTTCCAATTCACACAATTTGAAATTTGACCAACAATTCTATATGTTGAGGTTAATGGTTCTTAGCAAACAAGAAATATATGACAGCTCACTTGAACAGAAGATACTAACATATTTGAACATCCTTTCTCCTTCATTTGTTGCTCAGCTACGTTTCCGAGTTACAGAGAAGGCATGCCATACCATCACAGGTTCAGCGACATATTTTGGCTGGACTGGCCTCCGTTGTGGGTGGATTAAGTGCACCATATGAAAAAGCTTCTCACATACACAAGCGCCCCATCGTGAATTGGCTCTTGACAGCTGGTTGTCATCCATTTGGACCGTTTTCAAACACTTCTCGGATCAGTCAGTTACTACGCGATGTAGCACTGGTAAACCCACCTCTTTTCCTCGTTATTCTAAAAAACTGCATCCTGCAAACTTCTGAAACTTCTACTGCTGCTTAAATTCTGCAAGAGGAACGCAGTGTATGCTCGTGTTGATGCTGCCCTTCACCGTATAAGAGAAACATCAGAGGTAACTAACTAACTTCCTCGAAATGCCCAAACTTTCATTCTTTTATACAAGCACTACTCAATATCCCTTGCAGGCTGTTCAAGCCTTCGCTGCAGAACACCTGAAGACGCCTCTGGGAGAACCCGTGAAGGGTAAAAAGAACAAGTCGAGCACTGATCTTTGGCTGGAGAAGTTCTACAAGAAGAAAACCAACCTACCAGAGCCATTCCCACACGAGCTAGTCGAACGCCTAGAAAAATACCTCGATGTAAGTAGCCTTCACTTCCAATACAAACACCATGATCGTCACAAACGCTACACATTTCCATAACATTCTCTTATCTTCAGAGCCTCGAGGAGCAGCTCGTAGACCTTTCCTCATTGCTATATGATCATCGTTTGCAAGATGCAAATATGAACAGCTCAGAGATACTGCAGAGCTCAATGTTCACGCAGCAGTATGTGTTCCGTTCTTATTCATTTATATATATATAATATTATAAAAACATTATTTTGGTTTTTTGGGTTTTAAAAAAGAATTGGTTTTTCAGTTTTCTTTTTGTTTGATTTTTGGTTTGGTTGAGTTTAGTTTTAATTTTAAAATTTCAGTTATTTAGGTTCGGTTTGTTAGGATTATTTGGTTTTGTTCGTTTTTTCTTTTTTGAAAAATATTACAAGTATGGCTTGGTCTAAACCGACTCACCCCTAGATAAACCTTTGAGATATTCGCGTCTCGTCTTGTCTCGACTTGATTTTTGTGTAAATTTGCAGGTACGTGGATCATGTATTGGCGAGTGAGAGGGAGAAGATGAAGTGCTGCAGCATCGAATACAAGTTACCAACGCAGTACTCCCAAAACTATATCTATGCAGGAATTCTTTTTGCTGGCTTTTTGGTTTATTTTGCAGTTATTTTCTTTGCATCTCCAGTTCGCTGATTTGATTTTTCATGTGAATGGGGAACATAGATTTTCTAAAATCAGTTCAAATTTTGACAGTTTAGAATTTGAAAACTTAATATTTCTTGGATGTTTTATTTCTCATCGATGAAATGTGAGACTGTCGAATTATGAATCGTCAGATGGCATCTAATATTCGGGACAACTTTGTACAATTATATGGGAGGTTTATGCTATAATTAGGCCAGCTCAATAGTCACACGTTTCAAATTCAAACGACTTAACTGTCTTATATGTCAGACATGTATAATTAAGTTGATTCAATATTATTGTGTTACACTTACGACGTATATAATTAAGTCAGCTCAATATTCGAATTCAAATGACCAAAGTATCTTATTAGTTGAACATGTATAATAAAGTCGATTTAAAATTGGAATTCAGGTATCTTATGTGTTCAACAATTGTGGTAAGAATAAGTTAAATCACCATGAGGTATTTGAGAGAGTGATGCGACACAATCCCAAGTAGGAATTGAAATTGAATAGCACCAGTGCAATGCGTTTCCAGCCAGATGAAAATAGTCTTGAAGAAAGTCGTGGAAACTCAAAACGGTCGAGGACTAGTGAGGATGGAGAACCTTAAATTAACTTCACTCTTGAAAGCGAATCTTCAACATTACAACGTCTTATTGGGAGAAATAAAGCTAAGGCTAATGCTAAAAGAAAAAGACAAAAAAAATGGCAACACAATCATATTCAATTCTTGATGATTTCACTGCAACACTGCATGACATGAGGCTCACACGTGAAAAAGAATATGAAATTCAAGAACGAAAGATGAAAACATCTAGCCTTAATACGTTAATGGTCAAAATGGACTTTTCCGAAAAAAGAAGCTTTGAAACATCATTTAATGGCAAATCTATATTAGATGTGATTGTAGTTTAACTATTTTCATTATTTGTTATTTACTATGTAACTTTCAATTTATGTTCCTTAGTGTGTAACTCTCAATTTCTATTGCTTAATATGAAACTTTTAACTTATATTGTTTAGTTTGTAACTTTCAATTTGTGTACCTTATTATGTAACTTCAAATTTATATTGCTTAGTACGTAGCTTTCAATTTATGTATTTATGAGAATCAAAACTCAATAGATGACAAGTGATGCTTACACAAGTGGTGACATCCTATGCTTACAAACTCGTCGACACCGACAACTTTTTTGTATAAAAGCGCGACGCCACCGGTCAGCTTGGTATGATCACAATTTAGAAATGTACTGCAGCGACGAGGGTTTTAGCCTACGGGACTTGCACGACAAATATTTGAAAAAGAGCGCACAAGCCATTCATAAATCCATCATCAAATTCGTTGAAGGTATTATTTCTAACTTCCATGATGAGTATCAAAGAATAAGTTTCATCTTTACTTCAGTCTATCTTGAAAAAATCCTATTCTCACATCCAACTATCCAACTTGTCAGAAATTAAGTTTTGGTTTGTCGAAACTATGGTAGTTACGAGAATGTACTCATTCATTTCCTTGAGAGGAATCCCACAAGAGAATCTTACAAAAAATTGAATCATAATATTAATCTGATATTTATTCACCACATAAAAAGGACGAGGGTACAAACAATTTTTTTTTAAAAAGAAAAACACTTAGTTTCAGCCATCAAAATATATAAACTTTATTTTTTCATTAATTTGTAATTTAAATTTACTTTGAAAAATATTTACATACATTATTGTTTTGCACAATAAATAATGGTTTTGGATTCGTGAATACAATTCGGTGCTGCATATGTCATGTATTCATATATTGTTTGATTTTCATAATTGATAAGATTTCATAAATTGGGATAATTAAAATATTTTCAGAATGTGTTTGGTTAAATCGAAATAATGTGGGTAAATATCCTAAAAAAACATCGATTTAATTAAAAAAATCAAGAACATAAAGATCAGATATAGCTTTCTAGGCTGCATTATCCATCAATATCGCAGTTTAACTGCTCAGAGCCCAGTGCGATCATCATTTCAACCTTCGATAATTTAAAAATCTCAATAATAAGTAATTTTGAAGTTCAAATTTACCAAATGAAAAAAAAAATATTTATCAAAAATAATGTTTGAATTCTGGGTGAAATCCTCAGCGATAATGCTTATAGTTGTCATCAAATTGACAATCAGGTCTCAAAGATACATGCCATCATTGGATCTCACAAAAATCACCCCCAAAATTTTCCAATTTCCGCGACAGAGATTCAATCAAAACTAGCGATTTTACTTATAGAAAAAAGGAACAAATCGAAATATGATTTCGCAGGGTTTTATTCACTGCGCCTGGCTTAGAACAGAGGCGAAGCGACTCAACAACTCACTGCACTAATTTTACTTGCCTCCTCACAATATATACATACACTGAACTGTACCTATACATGATAGAGAAATCCATGACGAATTTCCACTCGGAGGCAAAAAATCAATAATAACACTCTGCTTGATTGCAATCCAAGAGAGAAAAGGAGCTGATATGTATAGTGGCAAAATAGGATTCTAATAAAATGAAAGAAAATCTCTGATTTGCAGGTCGGAGCTGCGAATCTCAGCTGAATTTGGGGAAATTTGTTGAGAGAGAGAGATGAGAGAATGATAAGGAAGAGGTTTTTGTTGTGATTTAAATAGAGTGATTTTGGGAAATTAGGGTTTTGAAACTGGGCTTATTAATGTTGGACTATAGTTGGGCTTTGAATTTTGTCCAATATATTAATTCAGCTTCTTTTCTTTTCTTTAATTCTTGAGTTGATTACTCCTGTTTTTTGTTATTTGTTTATGCTGTTCAACGAATTTATTTATAATTTTTTGATAAATATGATCTCATATTAATTGACTATGGTTGGTTTTTCATGTAAGAGTACATTACTTTTTTATGTAATTAGATCATAGACATGGTTTTCTATATGTCATATCACAATAATATCAACGAGTGTTGTTTGTTCTTTTAATGGAATTTAATAAAGAAGACCCTCGATATACAACGTATGTTCGGATTGTAAGATGGCTCATTTTCGCTAGAGCTTATGGTTGGACTTACAATATATTGTTTCGACATTTATTTATGAGTCTTGAGGCATCTTATGAACCATTAATAAATTCATTCTTTTTATTCTCAAAAGTGTTTGTCGCCTATGTGAAATATACATATAGTAATGAAAATTAAGAATAAGATAAAAAGGTGGAATTAAAATTTTAAAATAAAATAAAAGTAAAATATACTTGAAACTTATGAGTAAGAATACAATCATATCATCTATAACAAATTAAAGTGGAAGAGATTTTGCGCATCAGATGTTATTTCTCACATCTCGTATTTCACTTCATCAATACATGTCACGTGTATATTTATGATGTCACTTAATACATATTAAGATATACATATAATATGCAATAATAATAACAAAACACGATCTGTAACGTTGTAAACTCCACGTACCACGAGGCTCAAATTATTTATTTGAAAAGTGTGGCTGATTTTATTAATTAATTATGTACCCTCATTTGTTGGCAATATAGCATGCTTGTCTCTTTTAATGCAATGTATTTGTTTGTAATTTTCAACCTCTCGATTTAAATAATGAAGTTTTATTTTTTTTTCTTTATTTTTTCCCTTTTTATTTAAAAGATTTTTATTTTTATTTTTTTTGTTACATGTTTTATTTTGTAAGAATTAGTAAGTAAAAGTGTTGCTCAAGCAAAAAAAAACTCGTTTTATGGACAATATTTTAGGTAAGAATCTAAAAACATTAAACGGAGCAACAACGAAATATTAAATGAACATCAAAAGATAATTTTTTTTTACAAATTATATAAGTATAACTAAAACTGATGTGTTGCGAAGGATATGAAAATTATATTCCAGCGACAGTTTTGATTCAGACTTTATATTTTTAATACTCATATCGTGTTCTCAACTTAATAATCACTTCCAATGAACAGATTATGATTTGACAAAAAACATTCAAAATATGGATCCTTGTATTTCATTGATCACCGTCCCATAATTTCTTTAAATAGTTAACTATAAATTTTCTTGATACTTCAAACGATCTCAGTCTCTCACAATACTACAAAAATAATCAAAGTAAAACAATAAATCGTAGTCTAACTATTAAAATTCGAATAACTCTAAGGTCACATGTCAATATATTTAGAGATTTAAATGAAGGAGAAAATAGTCGTTATGACATAGAAAAAAAAATATGCAAAAATACGCATATTTAGTTTTAAATATTTAATATCATTTATGTTTGATTTTAAATATTTAATATTTATGTTTGATTTTAAATATTTTATATTTTTTCTTGGTTTTAAATATATAAAATATATATATAGTATATGTTTCGTTTTATATATTTACATTTTAAATATTTAATATGTTTTTCACTTTTTCTTATTTTTTATTTTAGATATATTTAATATGCTTTTTATATTTCTTTTTAAATATTAACATTTTAGACATTTAATATGTTTTTGATGGTTGACATTATATAATTAAGTTTTAAATATTTAATATATGTTTTATGTAAATGTCAATAATGGTGCATAAAAATGTCATTTAACGTGAATAAAAATGTGATTTACATATAAGAATAATATTGTTTTTATTGTTTCATTAATATTTAAATGTTAGGCATTTAATATGTTCTTTCTTATGTCTGACTTAAAATATTTACATATTAAATATTAATATTTTTTAATAATGTCAATTATAGTGGATAAAAGTGTCATTTAGCCTGAATAAAAATTTCATATTTTTTAATAGCATCGTTTATATTGAGTATCATGTACGCTGAATAAAAGTGTCATTCATCATGAATGGAAGTGTCAAATTTATATTGAGTATCATTTAATCTAAGCAAAAGTGTTACTTATCGTGAATGAAAGTGTCATTTACCATGAATATAAGTGTCATTCATTGTGAATAAAAGTATCAGTTACATATAACAATGTGTAATATTATTTTAAACCCTAACCTATACATGATTTATCAAAAAGGGATAATTGCCATTTAAATCATAACTTTTCGTTGACTTCTGGTCAATCCCATAACTTTTGAAACTGGAACA
>JAYDZE010544161.1:0-14217 GCA_034509125.1 Monilaria moniliformis
TCAATTTATTTGTGTGAATTATGTTATATATTTTAGTGTTGTTGGAATTAGATATTGCAATACGTGTATCTACATTTATGTCTTCTTATAAACTTGTTGGCCAGCATGGCTAGTCATAAACAACACTTGTCATGTCACTATGTATTTAATCCGTATAGGAGCATGATCGGATGCACCTTTTTGCTTCGTCCTGTGTGGTTGTCTACCCATTAGCCGGCCCCTGGCCTAATTTTTGTTCCTCTTCGACTGAGGTAGGTAAGGAGTCGTCAGAGTAATCAGTGTGAGTATCAATGACAACCATTTCGATTGGTGGACATATTCTAGCTAGTGGATGCCAACGGCAACTCACGTGCTCCATGATTAGGGGTGGTTATTCGATCGGTAACCGAACCGAAAAGCATCCCAAAGTGATAACCGAAATCGAACCGAAGTGTTATTCAGTTGAGATAAGAGAAGAAGTTGTTTGAAGGAAAGGAGATAAAATCCACTTGAGCATCCCACGTCGGTTTTGATTGAAAGAGAAGTGAATGAATGCTAGTATAAACATATACTAGGGCCAAAGCATTTTAAGACTAATACATTCTCGGCCTCTTTTGCTGAGATATAGTATGTGGGCTAGTGGCTTACTTAATTTATACTGAAGTTTTAAAAATAAAATATAATTTTTAATATTAATTAATAGTTTGGTTATTTCGGTTTAATCGATCGGTTATCAGTTAATTGATAATTGATTGGTTATAACCGATAATTGATCGCATTTGAAATTTGTAATCAAGGCTGAACTGAAACCGAAAATTTTGTTATCGATTTACTTATAACTGATTGGTTTCGATATGGTTATCGGTTAACCGGTAACCGATGGACCGAATTATTAGCCCTACCCACGACACTCTTTGCAAATCTAGAACATAATTTGGGAGGAGAATTTTTTATATTATTAGTGGCAAATCTCAAAACGATGTTTTTTTACGTCCTTAAAAAAATATACAGATTGGGAGACGGTCATGGCGTTTCCAGCCGACCCTAAGAGAAAATTAGACTCTCCCTTTCTAGATCTGCCACTTCTTTGTACAACCACCTTAAGATTTCTATAAACGGATGTCCTAGCTGGCATGAAAGAAAATGTTGGCCTCTTATAACTTTGTCATGATGGAGAGCAGCATATATAAGCGAAGAATTTTACAGGAGCAACAAACTTGAGCAAAGTACGGTCGAGAGGCGCAAGCGCGATGAATCTTTGAAATGAGGCACTCAGAGCATTTTATAATGATCAATGCAAGCAATTCAACTATGAAGTCCGAAGTCCGTGGCACGGGTCACGGGTCACGGCGCCCGGTGGGGCGGGCGGCGGCGGCGGCGCGCGTGGGCTCTAGCACCCATCTTAGTCCACGACGATTACTACACGTAGTAATCCACCTTATTAAATACTTAATTAATAAGGCTTACGTCTCCAATGTGGGACAATTAATACTTAATTAATTAATCCCTAGGCTTTTAGCTCTATAGTGACCAACTTCAACCCATTATTTCTCACTCAACGGGAATCGGATTTGAGAAAATAAATATACTACGGTAATCTACTCGAAACGTAGATTGAGGCTATAACATTTAATTTCAGTAAATTAAATGTTTTGACCATATTTTTTGTTGGTCAAACTTCGATTCCAACAGGTTACAATTTAATTATTTCAAACAACATATATATAATCACACCTTTTGCAAGACCAAGAGTAGAGAGGAAAGGCATTCCTTTACCCCTTAAAACCGTGAGGCGATCCATAACATCTACAAAAAAAATGTAACATCAAAATCCGAAAAAGAAACGTAAAATTTAGACCAAATAAAATTTCCCCAAAAAAACCAAAGAAAATTGCACCTTTTAAACGAAGATGTTGATGAACAAGACGAGTGACTTCCATGTAATGAGGGTGCTCGAGATGGCCATTTCTTCATAGATAGTAAACAATTTGAATTTTCTTGAATGTGGGCCTCGACGCCTCGTCGTTCTTGCCTCCACACTCATTTTCCCATTGCCGCTCTCTCTCTCGTCACCTCCATTGCAGCTCTCTCTCCTTCTCTCTGTCTCTCTAGAATTTTGAAAACTTGTTAGAGAGAGTGTATGTGAGGAGCCCTTTTTACACACGAGCAAAACAGAGGACACAGTGAAAGAGACAAGGCATGAAAGGAAGAATGCCTCGATCACCGTATCTACATCAAATTCTTTCAATCTAGAGAGAGAGAGAGAGTATCTGTGTGAGGTGAAGCTCACTCTATTGCAATTTTTTCTTTACATATTATATATGCTATCCATTTGGACACTATTGTTATAGCCCTATAAATTACTTGATATACATGTAATTTACATATATAATAATGGAATATTTGTATTGATTATTGGATTTGAAATTTGGGGTGGTTTGACTTTGGAAACCGATGTGAAAAAGCAAGAAATTTAATGCACTGAATTTTGCTTTTGCATATGTTGTCAAGTCAATCTTCTCGTGTCACTTTTATATTTCTTCAACAGAAAGAAAAAAACAGATAAGAGTGAGAATATAGAAATTTGGGAGATGATTGTTACATTTTTTTTAGGTAAATATGTTTGGTACATTTAAAAGGATTAGTTGCATGTAAATAATGATATCCAAATCTTGGATCTATTCTATTTTTGGGTCGATATAATATATGATATTTTACTTTAGTGGGCCTTAAATAACATACTCCATTAAGCTTGAAATTTTCTTTATATTTGTATATAAAGACCAAAATTCAATGGGCCGCCAGGTAATGGAAACTAATCTAGTTGAATTAAATTAGCATGTTGTCCCGGGATATGTAAGCTATACAAACTTCAGTTTGAAAGCAACGAAATTTAGAGTTCAAATCCCATGTTCCCCATCCCCTAGAAAGGTTAATTCAGAAAGAATCCCCATCCACTGAAAGTCTGAAACGAATTAAAAGTAGATACCTTTTATTTTATTTTTTGGATTCGAATTGATTTTTTGCTATAGACATATCATTCTAAGACAATTTATTTTGTAAAATTATTACAATTAATTATTAGTACATATATATATTTAATCAAGGATAATTATTTTACTCTACTATATGTTAAATAAATTTAGATGTGCCCCCTCGTGCTCGTCACTTTTTTTAAATTTTACAATCATGAGTTCCAAGCCACGATTTTATTCACTTTTGCACTTAATTAGTATAGTAATTGCTCATCTCATCTTGTGACTCATACTTTTATATGAGGACAGCCAGTTGTAACAAATCAATATATCTAAAATATAGACAGAAAATGACGTAATACAAAAGTACAAAGGCCATATAATAACATCTTTCTCTTAATTTCAACAGATAAACTTGGAAATAAATTACAGAACAATAGTTACATATAGATCAGATAGGGGATAAGGCTACGCTCTAAAAGAGCTAGAGCAAATATAATACACTTGCAATAGCTACATAAAAAATAGACTAGTAGCTAGGAAGGAAAAAGAAAAATAAAGAAAGATAAATTATATATATATATATATATAAAGTAATATCACAACACAATCTTATAATAGATCAAAAAGTGATACTATTTTCATAATTTTCTTGAACCATCTTCACTTGTATTCCAAAATCATGTTGTTTTCGGGAGCCAATCCAACACAAGCCCTAAATATGTTCTCGAGCATCGCCCGTTGCTTCGATAACGCATTCACAACTGGTGTTCCCGGAGGCACCTGTTTAGGATTTAGGGTTTAGGATACACAAGGTATATATCAACACACATTTCACCCACAAATTTCTTTTCTTATCATCATACCTATCTAGTTACATAAATTGTAACACGTCATGACACATACTTTTATTATTTGTGTGGAAGTTTGATTTGTGTCCTAATTCAATTATGTAGAAAAGAAAGAACAAAGAGTTTTTGTATTGTACTTACAAGAGGGGCCTTGGTTAGATAGCTAAGGATGGTGGCCACAGGGTGGAAAGAGTGGAATTTTCCCTGCAAAATAATGAATAAAAGTTATAGTGAGTTTCTTAAAATTAGGATTAAATTTGTGTTGAGGCAATTGATGATATGGCTATTCTAACCTCGTTTTCGGCTTTGAGCTGAATTCGAGTGCTGAGCTCAGCAAGAAGGACCAAGTCTAGAATGATGGGAGCTGCAAGAAGAGAGTCCTCGCAAGTGTTGTGCAACACTATGGTGCTTTTGCCTCCCATGAAGATCTCCGAGGTGTACTCGTCCATCGCCCTCTTACTATCTCCAACATACGGGACATACTATATAACAATGCAACAAGCTCAAACTATAAGACCATATAGATAAAAAAAAAGTATCGGCACTTTAACCTTTTTTTTAAGTATATAATACACGATTTTCGTACAAGTAGAATACTATTGTACCTTAATAACAACAACATGGTCAGGGTGCTCGCCCGGCTCATAAAGGATGCCATTACTAGCAACCATGTCATCCACAACGTTGCTTTTTGAGATCTCCTTGGACCGAAAGGTTTGAGGAGCGGAGAGGTTCATTCCGTCATTATTTCCCAAGTGATTGTAACTCACTATTGAGGTTGGCTGCAATGGAATTAAGCACGAAAAGTAACATCAAAATGCCAAATCAAGAAACAAATTGAATCAAAAGGTTTTTTTTATTTATTTATTTACAACTCACTTATAGAAACAGGGTGTAAATTAAAGTGGTCATTATTATACCTTAATACCAGCCCCAACAAGGAAATCAACTAGAGCAGATTTCATCTTTGTTTGTCCACTCTTGAAATCATCTCCACCAATCAAAGAGTTCCTACTAATGGCCAATTCAATCAGCCCTGCAAATAATTATTTAAAAAGTCAATTCTTGATTAGCCTTCTTATTACCAAAAATTCCACTATTCATTACAATTTCCTAATACCTGGGACAAATGTGTTTTGTGGGCTCCCATTAATAAAAGGCACATTCTCAAGAACACAAGCTATTCCAAATAAAGTCGAGGGAGAGATCTCGGATTCATTCTTTTCCAATGAAGCCATTAAATTCTCAGTCGTGTCATTCAGACCAACGACAACATTACTATACCTCTCTGTGTTCGCCGTCCACAGCACGACCACCCTGTCAACCTTGTTCTTCTCTTTAAAATCCCTACACCAAATCAAATTCGTTCAAATCCCAACAACACCAACCAAAACATACAATAACACATCACATGACCTAAAACATTAAGTAATTTTATACCTAATGTCTCTAATGAGTTGTTGGACTTGTTCCTTCTTGGTCCCCTTGATCACGTTGTTAGCACGCGCCCCCTGATTGGCTGCAATGAAATCTGCGTCGTAGATTCCCGGGAGTGGGACCATGTGCTCCATGTAGGGCCGCAGCTGCTTTTGAAGATCAATGTCTAACACTTTGGCTCTGCCCATTGCATCAGCCAAATTCATGTCGCTTATGTCCCATCCGCCAAAAACGATGTCGTCAGGGTTGACCTAATTAATTAATAATCATAGTCAAAATCATTAAATACAAATAAATTATTACACTTTTTTAAGGGAATGAATAATTTTATTAATAACTTGCACATGTATACTCTAAATTAGGCAAACCAATCACAGAACGAGGTGGCTTGCTTAGCCCACACAAAAATGATAATGTGACTAAAAGTATTACGAATGATATAGGGTGTCATATATTGGCCGCACTATAAACATGTTACGAGAATCTAGCATGTGCCTACGACCCATTACTAGCTCGCCACAATCATTACACTTTGATCGTCATATTACGAGAGAGAGAGAAATATATACCATTGGGAGCAAGCTTTTGAACGGAGCATAAATCTCTTCCCCATTGAATGACCCGACCCGGATAGACGAAGCCTGCGTTAGCGACCCGAAATAGTTTGCTTGCTGCACCTTATCTTTCGTCGCCCACGAAATCCCCCTGCGTCAAGATTCACACAACCCATTTCTAAATTTTCATTACAGATCAAAAGGGCTTATTGAAAATTCAATCTTTCCCCCACATTCTTCATCAAAATCGAATCTTGCATATATTCTTGTAATTCAATTAAAAAAGAAAAGAAAAAAAAAGAGAGAGAAACTCACTCCCGATTTGCGATGACACCAGCAGTCAGAGTTGAGCCGTTGTTCCCTCCCCACCCAACAAGCATAACCCTACCAAAAAAAAAAATCAATTCCATCATTAAAAATATAGATATATATATATAAATTCTTTGTAGGAAAAATAAAATAAATAATTACCCTAATTTAGGGACATGGGCATCGGTTTTGAACTCGTATTGGACAGTTTTGGGCTTCACAGTCCACTGGTAAGAGCCGTTTTTGTTCTCGTGAACGAGCTCAGTGGTTTCGTAGCTGTAGACAGAGTGAATCTCACTGTCTGTGTACTTCACGTTGGGGCTGTCGACTTTGAAGCTCTCGATAAACATTTTCTCTCTCTCTCTCTCTTTCGGGAAAAAAAGATGAATTTGTTTTGGTTGAGGAGAGAGAGAGGGAGATGGTATTTGCAGAGTTTTGTAGCAAGATTTTAGGAGCGGAAAACAAGTGTGTGAATAGATTAGAAGTGTGTGTTCTAAGTGTTTCTTTGGGATGGCAGCGAGAAGCTTGCATAAATAGGCAGGAGAGGTGGACACGTGGCAAGTGGTTAGTGGGCGTGGCCCCATTTTGTGAAATAAAAGTGAAGCTTAGCCATGCAAAAAAATTTGAGTTTATTTTCGTTTTGCGATAATGATTTGTGTTATACATATTCAGTCTACTAAAAATAATCATATTACTGGATAATATGAATTTTAATATGCAATTAATAAAGAAAAAGTAAGGGAGAAAAAATGATTGAATATAAAAAAAGTGATTGATGTCTAGAAAAATTTCTAAAAATGAAATGAAACTAAATTTGATGAATGAATCAAAATAAAAAAATATGACTGTTTTTAATGAATAAAAAAATAATTATTTTTATTTTACTATATATATGGGTATGTTTTACTTGTGTTTTATTGCGTTCAGTGTCACTCATGATGAGATGGTTCTAACTTTTGAGCGTAGTGAAAGTAAAAAGGAACATCATGACCCCCCCCCCCCTCTAATTTCCACCCCAAAACATTGGAGAAACATTAAAAATATATTGTATTTTAGAGAATTATTGGACAATTAGTACGAGAGTTTTATAGATAAATAAAAAATTATTTTTTCAGTCGTATAAAAAGCTTGTATAAGGATTCGGTTCCGCCATATTGGTGAAACATTCAGATTTCATAATCATATTTATTTTATAACTTTTTTAAAGAAGAGTCTTATGGGTGACTCAGTTTTTCTACTTGAATTAAGCTTTATTAATTTATTTTATAACGTTTAAACACAAATTATGACTTGCAAGATCATTCTACATAAATTTCGGTTATTTTCGATAGCTATAACAAGTATTTGCAAATTATAAGCCCAAGTATCTCTGTAATACTAACAAAACCATAAATTTAGCAACATATACTCCTAGATTAACCGATTAGGGGGAATCCTTGATTAATTTTTAGGATTGATGTATAGTCACTTCAATTTTTGGGGCCAAACTCTATACAATATGGAAACAAATGGGGAAAAACTCTCTCTCATCTTATAATCAGTCAAGCGAAATATAAATTACAAAATAGAAAATGATAAGATAGACATAGAGGGGAGATGAACGGTGGGGATAGGGAAGTAATCGAAGTTGAATGGAGTCAAATGATACTAAAATTCAAACAAAATTTTGATGATAAAATTCTTCTAATTTACTATCTTGTTCGACTGTAAATTCTCTAAATAGAAAATTTGGTTTAGGACAGCTAGCGCTTCCAGACATAGTCACATTATGTGACCAACGTCTATGCACGCAACTCGCATGCTCGTTTCGTGCTTTCGTATTCCTAAACGCACAACGGTTCGACAATCCTCCCAAACTCGATTTCGGCTCGACCACAACTTTTCAAGTTCCGTAAGGTTCGCGAACATGTTCGAGTCGGCCGTAAGAAAGGGATGAGTGGGCGAAATGATGGGAGAAAGGGACATGTGTGGGGTGGGTTCAACGCGTGTCGAGTTGTGGGGTTCCACCCACGGGGTCTACTGTGTGAACATTAAATCGCCCCCACCGCTTCCAAAATTGATGCAAATGCAATAACTTTTTCCATTCCCTTTTTCACTTTTTTTTTTTTTTTCACGAGTTAATTTTAGATATATTCAAGTAGGTTCCACAACCAAGATACTAGACATTGTTTGCTTTAAACCAAATATTCTGATAAATCAAAGGTCTATGATAGTATGTTGATTTTTTAATTATGTATACCACCTCATAGATAGAATATGTAATACAGATCATAATTATACTTTATTATTTTATTAATATATAAAAATCTATCATTATTTCACCCACCTATCATAAATTAATTGACTTAATTATGAAAATTTTATTCCTATTATAATTTATTTTAGCAGATAATTTAGTACATGTGACGAAACATAATGTTGATATCTTACATAATAATAAATATTTCAGTCAAACATATCATCCCGTATATCATACTATGTACTAAACGAGCCCTCTTAATGAATTTGAATATAGAGCTTGACTAAAATAAAAAATTATTTTAAAATAAAATTATGAATCATTTTTAGTCCTTAAATCATGAAGATCTCCAAATGAATTCATAATCTTAGATTCAAATTGCACAGAAAACAAAAATTCCAATTTATAGTTCGTGGTTCCTATTTTAAAAAGAGTTTATAGTCTAACTTTTACAATTGAGCTCATATATACAAATATACTCGGGGAAGTATTTGTGTGTGTAGTTCATATAGAAAATATGTGGATGCCAATTGAGCCAAGGGCCTTAGTTAATAGATTGTGAATTTGTTTTTGTAATTCAATTGATAAAAAGAGTAATAATTGTAAACCATGGTTGTGAAAAACGTAATAATCAGTCACTATGCACTTTCACTATTGGCATAAAAATTGTTCATGGTAATATAGAAAGGCTCCACAAAGTTCTTTGGAGTATTATATTTGAATTAAATATTTTTCTTTCCATTTTTGTCATTTTCTCTAAATTTATTTCAAGGGTTTGAGCTTGACAATGATGTACTAGTGACAGCAATAATTGACAACTAGGTTTTAGTTATTATTTTCCAAGTGATTGAAAATTAATTAAAATTTGAAGTGTTTTATACGTTCACTGAATTGGCATTTCCATGTAAGATTCAGATGAGCTTTACTTTATTTTTTCTAAATATTCGTAATATTATTTGACACTTTTATATATTAATCGAGTATATAAATTATTTTATTTACTTATGCAAAAGGGTGATCTCATACAGTAGAGAGTTTGATGACATATCCTTTCATAATAATAATAGTATTAACGTACATAATATTATATTAGTAGAGTAAAACATAATTAATATAGATGTTGGGTGCAATAAAGAATTGGAATTTAAATGAAGAATAATATTTTATGGGGTGATGGTGGGGGAATCAAAATATAATTGGTATTCTTAGCACCTGGACCAACAACCAAAATAATAATTCAATTTGAGGTTGATTGTGACTATAGGTAAATTGAGTGACCATACAAATAAATCATTGGTTGTTTTTTCCTCATAATGGAAATATTCTACATGGAATAAAAAATTTAAGAAATGTTGAATCGTTTACCAATGGCGTCCACTACTATTGCTAGCTTGAAAAACCAAATTCATTGGCATTTATTGGAGAAAAACCCTCTTCCACTTATTGGAAATTTTGATGCTATATATTATGATTAAAATTTACATTAGAAAATATTATAAGCAATATGCTGTTCCATTTTTTATGAGCTCTTTTGGACCTTGCTGACTTATAAAATGGTAAGTCGGATCATCTATTATATCATTTTGCAACATTATGATATATCTATAGATTGTCATATCAAAAAAATAAAAAACCAATTATTCTATAATGTTTTCTAAATGGGATATAATATGTTTTTTTAATTATTATTACAAGTAGTCTAGATCATAATAATCAATACACTACACCGCACAAATGTGAGATTTGAATCATAGACCTCTCGTTAAGGAGAGTCTTTGAGTGCCTTAGTCTTGTTACTTGAATTAGACCTCATTGGCAGGATACAATATTTTTTTCTTAGTAAAACATGCACGTACAATGTAATAATAATATTATAACAAAAAATACAACATAAATTAATATATTAATTAAATATGACATTATATATTATATATAATGAAAGACCTTAATATGTGGCAAATAAAAGTTTCTACCATGGGACCAATACCAGCTTAATAGGATGACAGTTATTAAATTGGCTTGGCCTATTAAGGGATGTCACATTCACCAACTACCAAAATAAAATGATAGAACCCAAATTTGTAACAAAGAAATTTGCTACCACTTAAATTCTCTGTGGTCATGTGCTCACTTGCTATGTGTGGGCAGGATTGGTCATCATCTTAAACAAAAAAACCAGTCTACTCTACAATTTCCACAATTCTTAGAGAATGGTACAATCCTCTAAAGCACCGTTTCTCTCATGAGGTACAATCATTTACTGAGGAGTGGACCCTAAATCACCATAGTTGAGGAGTCCCCAAAGTACATAATCACGTGAATGTTTTGTTTACCAAATCTATATATTCTAAAATCCGGCACATATAATTTGAACTTAATTCTTCATTAAAAAAATAGTTCGAAAATTATTATAACTCTCTCTCTCTCTATATATATATATATTTAGTTATAATATAGATTTATTAGTTATAATATAGATTTATATAACTAATTAGTTATTTTAATTTATTCCCTGAATTCTTACTATATATACATATATATATATATATATATATATACACACACTCTTTTTTATGTGAATGACTAGAATGTATGGGCTTCACAATTAAATAATCTAACCGAAGCTTAAGCCCAAAATTAATGGGCTCATTTAATATCTATTATTTGGGCTTTTATTCGGATTAAGATATTAAGCATAGCCCAAAAACTATTTTTTATTTAATAAATTAATGATGCTGAAATTTTAAATTATCTTTATGGTCACCATCTTTGTTTTATGCTCGAATAAGCTCGTGAGCGTTGAACGTGTTAGGTAAGTTGGTTCGAGCCCAACTTGATACTAAAATAGTTGAATGTGCCAGATTGAGTAAGGACAAAATGATTTTGAGTGAAATTAATTTTTATATAAAGTTTTTAGGATTATTTATTTACAATATGATTCTTTTCTTCCTGAAGCCTGCAATAGGATACTTTTATTGCAGATGAAGTTATTTAGTTTATTTTTAAAATATATTTTGTAATAAGGATTTTATGCATGGATTAAGATTTTCTTTAACATTGATATTATATAAAAATAAAAATATTTTATTTAATTTTTTTTATTAAAGCATTGACGATCTAACCATTGGCGACACATTGTAAACACATATAGAAGTGTTGGAAAATTGAATGAAAATAAAAATGAAATACAAAAAAAATCCTATGACCAATATGATTAATGATTATTAATTATTTTGAAATAATTTCAACTGTCTGTTTTTAGCTGTGGCTTAATATCATGGCGCCTTGCAACAGCTGATCGGCACATTAATACTATATTTTTTGATGAATTATTGTTAGACTTTGACTACAAGTTTTTTTAAAGATTTTTTTTTTGGAATTACAAGTAGTCTAGATCAAAACAATTAAAACATTACATCACATGAAGGCGGGACAATAATTCCGCACGTAGGCGTGGCAACTATCACTTATATAAATATATCATGTATTGTTGGACTTTGACTACAGGTTGTCGATTCATATATGTTACAATGTTGCCTTGTGGCCCTTGTGCTATATATTGTTATTATAAATATTTTAATTTAAAACTAGTACACGCTTATCATGTATATCAATATATCATGAGAAAACAAAAGTATCAATATTAAATCTTATATATATATTCTCTTACATGCCAGATAATCAAAATGTCAGTGAAATGCATGCCACTAAATTCCTGTTGTTTATTATGAAGGGTTTTTTATAAATCGTTTTCTATTTCTGCAAAAATAAACTTTCGGATATTTAATTATATAATCATTTTATGGGTAGTTCAAATACTTGATATAATGTGTGATTTCATAACAATATAACTATATACAAAAAAATATTGCCCCCAAATTAATAACACTATAATATAAAGTATCCTTTTTTTTGTCTTTTTTTTCTTTGGCCGCCATGAAATTCCTCTTGTCTATTATACATGAAAAGAAGCCATGCATGCAGGACAAATTAAACAAATGCCATTTTAAATAACCAATAAATTAACAGGAAAAAAACAAATATTTAACTCCAAATCTTGCACCTCGTTGAAACTTCCATTGTTCACACCAAATCTCCTTCATCATTTTCTAAATTAAACCTTATCCTTCTATCTCTCTCCCCCTCTCACACGCGCACACACACACAGACATAACCTTAAACCCCAACCCATAAGGAAAAACCTTTGTTTTTTATCAACCATTGTTTAATTTCCAAACATATTGTTTGTATGTCTGTGTATTAACTATATATATTTTCTACCATCAAAACACACTCACACACACACTCCAAATCATAAGAACCTCTCTCTCTCTCTCTCTCTCTCTTGTTAACTAACACACACAAAATGGAGGTTTCCATGAGCATGCATAGCAACCAGAACTTATTATTACAAAGATTTCATCACAACCGCAACCTGCCCTCCAAAAACCCTAAAATCAAACCTGTTATAATTTCATGCCAACCACTGGCCATGCAAAATGGGACATCCAAAACCAACTTTTACCAACTCCTCTCTCTCTCATCACCAAATGTAGGCCTTGATGAGATCAAGAGAGCCTACAGATCCATGGCTCTTCAATACCACCCCGATGTTTGCAAAATGCCCGAATCCATGCGCCGTTTCATCGAGATTCGTGAGGCCTACGACACCCTCTCCGACCCCAAATCGCGCCAAATCTATGATCTTGAGCTAGCTTTGGATGGATCGAGAAAGGTGTGGGAGAGGCAGCTCTATGGGTTGAGGAAAAGGTGCGATGAAAGATTAATGATGAAGAGAAGGAGATGTCAAGAATTCATGTGATTCTCGATTCTATCGTGTTTCAGTCTCGTGTTTACTTTTATTTATTTTCTCTTACGTATGTCATAGGGAGTATGCTCAATATGGTGTTATTACATCATTACGATGGGAACTAGGAGTTGGTGGAATTTTTTATTCATTAATTAATTGTTATTTATAATATTGTAACGAGAACAAGATTTTTAGCTTGGGTTCTATATGTTGAAATTGTTTGTGATCGATGATTCCCAAATTCAATTTTGTTGTTTCATGATTTAGGGTTGATTAATTAGTTTGCCATTTATGTTGAGTTCAATGATTACATTTACTTTATGGATCGGTATAAAATCATTAAGCCAAATGGCTGAGACCTAATTAGTTCAAAAATAATGGATGAACTTTCCTGGACTAGTTAATTACAAATTTCGTTGTGAATAATAAAAAAATCTCTATATTTTATATGGAGTTAATTTTGTGAAATATGCAAAATGGATAATGGAAAATGTTGTCCACTAACTTAATTTTAATAATTAATTCTAGTCAATTTTGATATAATGAAATATAAATGCCCTTATTTTAATTTGGTACACCTATTATGAATGAGAACTATTTGTAATAGTCTTGGCCGCTGCCTCCTAGTACACCAGGACGCTATCTGTCACAACTGATACAAATATATAGTCAACATTTGTATAAGGTGTATCAAATAAATTTCGGTTAATATGGTAATATGGTGAAATTGACTGAATTTACTCTAAAAACAATTTTATCAGAATATCTAAAAATTGACTACTATTTATACAAATTAATTAAGTTGATAGTCATCTTTTAATTTCCACTATCTAATTATCTATAATGGCTATCTCAAATTTTACCTCTTTTATACTATCAAAATTATATCTACTTTGTGTAATAAAAACTTAAACCCATTATGTAATTAACGGAGACTATATATTGAGGTTATAATTAGGTACTTTAGCCAATATATATGCTTCTCGATATATTTATTTGAATCTCACATGTATGACTTTCTTCATTCGCATTATTCCACACTAGACACGAGCGCATATATATA
>JAYDZE010544172.1:0-14217 GCA_034509125.1 Monilaria moniliformis
TCCACTCTACCAAACAACTGAATACACTATTCAATTAAGATTATTTATCATTACTTGGGCCTTATCTTGCATACCAACAGGGGCCTTAGACATTTAATATTATTTTTATTATTTTATTAAAATATAAATTATAATAATATTAATAATAATAAATAAATAAATAAAATAATTATTATTATAACTAATATTATTATAATTATTTTATTTATTATTATTATTTTTGTTATAAATTAATAAAATTTTAATTTAATTTTTAAAATTATGGATCATACTTAATTATAATAATACAACTACAATAATAATAATAATTACTATTATTATTATTATTATTATTATTATTATTATTATATTATGTTCTCAAATAATAATTTATCAAGCAAATCTTTATGCAATTATTAATATTATAGATTATACTTTATGTTGTAGTAGCTATTATTATTATTATATTTTTAATTAATAATTTAATTAACAAAATCATACTTTAATTATTAAGTCTGTTAGTTAATTAAATTTAATTAACATTATAAGTTCATAATTTTAATAATTTTTTTTGATATTTTCAAACACATGATAAGTAATTTATCAGGAATTATATTCCTTGGAATCATATTCCCAAGAATCATATTTCCCAACAACATTACTTTCCTGACAAACAAACAAGCCCTTAAATGAAATGGTATATTTTTTACCTATTAAATATTAACTCTATATACACAGATAATTGCTCGATAAAACTGGCTTTATCCCTATTTCATTAATTTTTATAAAACAATACTATAATCGTAGCTTTAAAAAAAAACGTTTGGCCGTAGTTAAAAATAAAATAATACTATATTTTTAATTTTCGGCGGAATATGTTCGTGAACTCACAAAGTTTAGGTTTATTTTGAATAAATTAAAAAATTAAAAACAAACAAAGTTTGCATTCAAATTATAGTAATTTTTCTCACACCTCTTTATATTACCAGTAAGTTAAACTATGTGAAAAAAGTTCACTTAGGAACTTTTAGCTTTACTTTTGAGATACTCCCCGTCCCATAATATTTTTTCTAATTTGATGAAGATTGTTATCCCGAATAAGTATATATTTTATAATTTCATAGAAAGATAATGTCAAATTGTTCATTTTCTTTAATGTAAAATATTTACCTTTTCTATTTGTCATGTAATAATTAACGGTGAAAACAGTATAATTGTTCGACCGTGAATCTACCGGCAATTGAACCGATTCATGATTTTTTTTAAATAAATAATTTTTTTGAAATATTATTTATAAAAAATGAAATCAGTAACCTTTTAGGTTGGAAATGAGAGTGAAAGAGATGATTATTGAATATCATGTTTTGGTTTACAACTTTCAATTTATTATTATGTTTAAGATATTTGGACAAAAAAATTAATTATTATTTAATATTTGAACTTATTTGGAAACTTGCAGATTAATTTGTTGGTATCTAAAGTTATTAAGATTTAAGACTTGTGTTTTAAAATGTCTTTTTTTTGTTTATCTTTCACTAAATTTTAATATTTTTTATATAATATATATTTAATTATATATAATATATATTTGCTATAGTGATCCAATTCCACCATTTGTCAGACCGCTACAACCGGTTGAACCATAAATGATAACTTCACTTGTTCGCTTATCAGTCCGATTTTAAAGCATTGGTTCTCCCATTTCCTTTATTGATCTCATTTCCAAAATTTTGGTTTCTTTAAATAAAAATCCCCCATAATAATTTATTGTTACTGAACCGTTGTAAGTACTTGATTTACCGATTAGCGAAAAGATAAACTGAATACACATTCGGTTAACTTAAAATACCGAAAAATGAAACAAAATAAAATAAAATAACTTTTTTTCTAGTATTTTTTTGTCTATGTTTCACTATAAATTCGAAAAAAGAAGAAGAGTTTTTTGCTGTTATTTTTTTCCAATTTATTGAAATTTTTATTTTTCTTAACTTTTATTTAATTATAAATTTAGAAATTAGAAATTAGTAATATATATATATATATATATATGTATATGTATATAATTTATAATAATATAGTATAAAAAGTTTGGTATTCAGTAACTACTCATTCAGTATTGAGTTATCCAAAAATCGAGGATTTAAAATTTTAGCAAACGAATATCCAAGACGAATCGATTCAATAATTACTAATTTATGGAACCGTTTAGTTGGGCTGCCTTGGATGACCATCTGAAAAGTACAAGAATGAGACACAATTCCAATTTTCATGTAACTTTGTGGGTTTGGAAGTGTAAGATGATTTATACGATTCAACTAATTGCGACCAATCAACATGGATTTCAGCTTTCTAATGCTCATATTATATCAGAAATTGATTTCGGTTAAAATTTCCTATGTAAATAGCTTTATGGAATAAATAATATCACTCTATTTCTCTCAAAGTCACATGTAAATGAGGTTAGACATAAGCAAAACAAATTAAGTTATGTACCAGAATCTAAAATTCATCAATATATAAACTTTCAATTAATTCATGAATTGCACATAAAAAGAAATTTTGGTATGATAATACATACACTATCTATTTGTTATGATTTTATTACAATATTGAAATTTTCAAATTTGAAGCTGACATGGAGGTCAAGATTGCCTACGTAGAATCATCTTTCAACAAACAATACTACTTAGTTTGGAACGACGTTGTATTGTTCGTCAAATGATGAGTCTATATAGCCAAATCCCAGCCTCCACGTCAGCTTTAAATATGGGGATTTTAGTTTCGTGATAAAATCATTAAAAAATTGAAAATCTATATATTGTCGCCAAAATTTATTTTGTGTGCAATTCATGAATTGACCGAAAATTTATGTATTTATATGTCAATAACTTTTTTAAATTTAAACTGCAGTTTTTGTATTAATAAAAACGAACCTCATGATACTATCTCAGTTCAAATTTATAACAAAAATGAATTGAAACATTAAGTCAGATTTAGATTTAAACCGAATAAAGTTCAGGAGACTTGGTATTTTAAATATCTAAAGTGTAGTGTAAAACTAAAGCTACTCTATATTATTTTGGGTCCCAACTTGTGCCTCTCTTTATTATTAGTATTAGGTAATTCTGAACATTTATGTATGAAGAGATTTTGAAATAGGTTGGGTAAATCGCATCATAATTCTAAACTCCTCGACTCCAAATCAATCATTTTTCAGACGACTTATGTTAACCTTTGTTAATGGATAAAATAGTCGCTTCTCTTTATTGGGAGGACCGAAAACCTATAATAATGGCCCTAAGCCTTATCTTTTCCTTAAAGTCTCACTTTTCATCATAGATTAGGATTTCTAACTTTTTTTAAAACCATAACTCATGTACGCACATACATTGTATCTAAGGTGATTCCAAAATCTAATTTATTGATTGGAGAAAAACACATCTTACCAATTAAAATATGTTTTGTTGTCTCTAAATGAACAAATCCAATAAGACACAAAATAGAGTGAGACTGATTATGTATATTCCTACTTTTGATCATAAGATTTTACGTTGAAAATTAATTCAATCATTTTAGAACATTAATTCTTGATAATGTTTCATCAGTTAACCCAAATTAAGAGAATTAGATGTATGTTTACACCGTTTAGGTATCATTAATTCCGTTGTCGTCCAGCGGTTAGGATATCTGGCTTTCACCCAGGAGACCCGGGTTCGATTCCCGGCAACGGAATCCTTTTCCGGTGAATTTTTACGTTACTTTCGATTAGTCAAAGTCATTTATAGATTATAGTCTATTCTTTAATGTCATTACTTAATTTTTACTGTCCCACTTTACATGATAAAAATTGAGCCACTGAAATATGATAAACGATAAATAAAATTTATATGAAACTTCAGTTTGATAAATGAAAATTCAATTGTTCGCAAATCCACATTGCCTGTTAATTATTGCAATTCATTACATGATAATACGAGTCACAAAACTGAAACATCATAAAAGAAATTTTAATTTTCGGCACCTAACATGAAAAATGGTACCTTTTTTTTTCATTACTACAATTGTACAATATACAACATCAAATTCAAACATAATAATATATGAATCATATTGAGCAATGGGAAAAGCGAGTCATACTGGGTCGATCAGTATTCAGTGGTCCCTTTTCACTGTCTTTGCACTGATCACAGAGAAAAGCCATTATCACCAGTCTTCAAAATTAAGAAACCTTGATTGCAGTAGGGGCCTAATCGCCAATCCACACGCTTCTAAATCATCAAATATCAAAATTTCGCTGCTCCAACGGCCACCCAGAGGGACAATCTTGTAACTTCCAAGGTCGAGCTGATGGCAACTTTTGAGCGGCAGCGCAGAAACAAAAAGAAGCTGCTTCTCTCAGCTAACTCAGTCGAGTTCCACTCCTCAGCCCATACAATACAACGCATCACTTTCTCACTCTAGAACCTCTGCCGCATTTCACCTAGCAGGTGGAGGCGGTTTTCTCTCTCTTCTTCTTTTCTTGAAATAGATTGGAGAGACAGTGAGTAGGGAGAGTGATAAAGATTCGTTCTTTGGCTAGTTGTGTTGAAAAAGCTGAGTCCCATTAGAGAGGAAGTGGAGATGGAAGGTGGGTCGAGGTCAGAGAGGGAAAATAAGGATGCTAGGAGTAAGAGAAGGGGTGAAAAACTGGGATCCGTTTTGGAGCCAAACATTGAGCCATTTGTACCGAGAAAAGGGTACGACCCGAATGAGCTGAGATCTTGGGCTAAGAAGACTGGTTTCGTGTCAACCTTTTCCGGTGAGACTCAGAGAAGTGCGAGTGGGAGGAGGGACTCGAATGAGGGGAGGCAGAATGGTGATGATGGGTATGGTGATTTGGAGAAGGGGGGTGTTTTTGCTAAGAACGAGTCGATTTCTCCGAAGATTGAAATCGATCCTATTTTGGGGAGGACTAGGAGGAGAGGGCTTGAGATTGAGCCAACTAGAGGAGGTGGCAATGCGAGGGAGAGAGATGGGGTTTTGCGGTTTAAAGATGGACCAGAGAGAGGTGATAATGAGGTGAGGAGGAATGGAGCGGCGGAGGTGAGTTTAGGCGCGAATAATGCGTTGAGAACAGATGGGAATGAGGGTGGCGCGGCCATTGGGAATGGGCAGGGCGTTGGGGCGAATGCTCCGCCTATGGAGCCTAAGAGTAGTGACGATGATGGAGATGATTTGGGTGATGGGGGATGGCAACCTTCGCCAAAATTGATTTTTGGACTCAAGGATAATCCTGGTTATGGTTAGTTTTTTGTGTGACTTTGCCGATAATGTGATCATTGTTCATAATGATTCCTATTATTTCTGCAGTAAATATGCCTTGTCTTGTTGAAGTTGCTTTGCTTTTAATGAAACTGTAGCTGCTTAGTTTGTTCCTTAACTTCCAAGTCTACTGTTAGATTGCATATTTGATGAAAAGAGATTTAAGGTTGCAAACAAAGATGGACTATCGTTAATTTAAGTGCGAGGAATGTAGGAATCTTCAACATGCCGCTAGGTATTTTATGCAGGCGGTTGAAATTCATAATGCCAAAGCAAAAATGGACATTCTAGTCCTCATAAGCATCACATGAAGCCTTGGTTATATGTTATAGAGAGCTTCAGTAGCCGTTTTGTTTTGCATTAGGCCTACTGGCTACTGCATATGAAAGATTCTGCTGAAAGGCAGATGAGAAAAACAGCTACAGACAATTTGCCAGTTTGTTATGGTTGGTTATTCCTTGAATAAAGGACAAATGCTGCACATACGAGTTTGAGTTATTTGACATGGGGTGGGTAGTTTGTTCTCATCCTTCATTCTACTACATTACATAAGAATTACAAAGATGCTGATTGCCTATTCTTCCCATTTGAACTTATAGGCTGAACCAAGAGTTTCTTTATTGGCAGAAAAGGTTCCTATACATAATACCATATTGTTTCTTTGCTTTTGCTTCTTGATCAATATCCGAATGCTTAACAATCAATTTAACTCGCAATACTTTCTAGACCCTAGATGATAAGTTGTGGCAGGAACTTTTTTGCTGTACACTTCGCAACTCAGTTCATTCCTGCTTTATGAGGGTAGTCCATTTGTAAGCATGTATGCTTATATAATTTCAGCTTCACCAGGGGCCTAACACTCATGCTTCTCCCTCCTGTCCCTGTTGGTTTTCTATACTAACAACTTAAGTGATAACAACTATGTGCTAAGAATGAGCTGATTTACTATGCATTTGATGCCTTCACTATGTTTCTTTTGAAACTTCAATAGCCTTTCATTCACACTCAAATCTCTTTTTACTGCAGTGCCTATTATATTCTACGGTTTGCAACACTATCTGTCATTGGCTGGTTCTCTTATTTTCATTCCTCTGATCATTATACCTGCAATGGGTGGAACAGATGTAAGCATATGCTCCCAGAATTTGGGAAAGGACCAACTTTAATTATCTGTTTCTCATATTTTCCTGTAATGTTGACAGAAGGATACCGCTACAGTAATTTCCACTATGTTGCTGCTTTCTGGTATCACAACAATACTGCACTCATACTTTGGTACTCGCCTTCCCTTGGTTCAAGGCAGTTCATTTGTTTATCTGGCACCTGCACTAGCAATCATGAATTCACGAGAGTTCCGGAATCTGACTGAAAATGTAAGTGCTGCCGATGACATTATATTATTACCTGATATATTGAGAGCTTATCTACCACGTCCGTAGATCAGTTTGTTTTTAAAGTTGTAACAAGGCCGAGGGACCTTGAACGAGGACGAAAACATCTAGCTGCTACCTAGATCACCTAAAATTACTAGAAAATTATCTAAGTCTCTATACTCATAGATGCAGACTCCAGAAACTGAAAGTATATGTACGCCCACAGTTAGGTTTTTCAAAGACATCTTCAATCTATTTTAATTAGCAGTGTATGACAGTTGATATGAATCTTCTGTTAAAAGATATTCATATTCTAGTCGAAAAAATTCTATCTGGTTTGTGTACTTACTTTGCTATCTGAGTTGTACTGCATCTTCTGTTGTATACAGAGATTCAGGCACACAATGAGGGAATTACAGGGCGCTATAATTGTTGGTTCAATTTTCCAGTGCGTGATGGGTTTCAGTGGCATGATGTCTCTATTCTTGAGGTAATTCTTGAAGTTTCCTTGCTCTTATTCTAGGAGGATACTAGTTGTCTGCGGTGGGGAGGATTTCTTTTATTTTTCTATCTTTGAATGGTGATATTGGGCGCGCATGCGGGGCCATACTCTGCGCACGGACGGGGCCAAGGCCCGCAGGCGCGAAAGGCACGTTCAGCATTGACGGACAGCCCAGCCAATGAAGTAGCGTAGTATGTTAGGGGTCTTTTGGTTGAGTCTTTAAGAGTCTTTTGTCATTAGGAGTCTTTTGTTGTTTTATGTATCTTCAAGTAAGTCAAGTCCTAATAGGTTTAGGAGTTGTGTCTAAAATTATAAATACACCCTTGAGGTTAGAGATGGAGGTGTCAATGACCAAGGTTTAGTAGGATGGATATGATCTGTGGCCTCGTGAGAGGATTGTTCTTTGTGTCGTGCTTCAGTCATTTATATTATAATTCTTTCGTTTTTCCATATGTTCCCGTCCTCTTTCATATATTTCCACCTATCATTGCCGTGTTTGTGATCCAACGCTTTAACTCCATATTAATTGGTGCGGTGAATGTGGAATCACCATGGTGGATTTTCAAAGCGTGGAACCACGCCTCGAAGGATTGGAGAAGGCGTTTGAGGACTTGTTACGCAGTTTTGCTGCTTGGGTCGCCCAAGACGTCGTGGCTTGAATGCAGCCATTCCAACAGGTGCTACGAGAGAATTGCGATCATGCTCTCCAGCTGGCTCTCCACCCCCGGATGATCAGGTTTCGGCTGCCGCCAATGCCTCCAGCTAGGAATGTCAGTCCAGCCCGAACTCATTGAGCTGACCCGACTAGCCGCTAATTCTAGACAGTTATGGTTGAAAATTTCTAGTCCGATAAGATTTCGGATTGATTAGCTTGCATCCGATTAGCCCATAACCCGATTAGTCAATAACCCGGAATCCAATGGGTTGGCCCTAAGTGCAACTATTACATATTCTTTCGCCTTGTTCGTCAACTGATTTGACATTTAAATGATAATTTTGATAACTACAAAAAATAAAATAAAATTAACCATTCAATTTATATTTAATATATATATGTGTGTGTGTGCGCGCGCGCGCATTAGACTTTTACTAATATAAATAATAATTAATAAATGAATTGGAAAATCTAAATTCACTATAACTAATATTATGAATTCTAAAATATGCTTTGAAATTTAACGAAACACACTTGTATTTCATTTTAATTTTATAATTCTTAAATTATGTTTTTTATCATGTCAATATTTATAATAATCTATTCTTAAGTTAAATCATTCGATAACAAAAGATTTATCAAACGACATTTTTATTCGATGTCATTTTTTTTGTTTTTAGTATTTTACACTAATAGAATTTAATCGTGTTTGAGTTGAATTATATATTTTAAAATTCTTCCAATTAAATATTTTGCATTTATCAAGCATTTAAGAAATCATGCATTATGTTTTGGAGATTTTGCTAGTATGGCGTGTGGTGTGCTTAATATTTTCATAACGCCGATAGTATAAGAATTTTCCTTTCGTATTAAAGCACATATTTTGAACAAATATACCAAAAAATGCAAGCTCATCTTTGCACACAAAATTAGTTGCATATATATTTTGACAGTAAGATTGTGTTTTTGCTATAAAATTATAATTATTAAACTATATTATACTAAAATATAATAATTTTTTAATAGATAGTGAATAGTTTGAAGACTATGAATTTAAAGTAAATTATCAAGTTGAAGCTTCAAAGATTGTCGATGTAGAAGAACAATGTTATTCAAATATTTAAAGTTTAGATTCATTTTCGAGATTCTTTAATTCTATAAGACAAAAATATATTAGATTCATTTATAAAACTCTTTGATTATATTATGTAATCTTGGACTTTTTTTAGAATGTTTTAGACTTTAAATTTTATGCTTATCATATGATTTATATATTTAACTTTTGTATACGTTTATATATTATAAATATAGAATTATTAAGAATAAAAAATACATAAATTAATTTTTGTCGTTTGCTTTTAATCCGATTAGTCTGCTGATCTAACTTGAAACTCGACGTGAAGGGTAAGGTTTAGAAATTTCTAACCCAATAAAATCTAACCCGATTAACCCGTATTCGATTAACCCATAACCCGTGTAGGGTTGATCTAAAACCTGATTGGCTGACCCGATTGACATCCCTGCCTCCAGCCCCATTTTGCTTCCATCCAGCCCCCGGCAGCGCCCCTGATGTTGCCTCCCATCACTGCCCCTGATGTCTTGCTCCCGGCCAACACTGTGGCCTTGATGTCTTGTCCCCGGTCACCATCGCCCATTTGTCCCCCGGATGTGCGGACAGTGCCATTGCTTCCCGTGTCCCTGCCCACCCGCCAGGAGCTGCCCACCCGGCCGAGTGAGAAAATGTGGCATATCTCCACCCGGCCGCGTCGAACACTACGTGTATTCCAGAGGGTTTCACCCGGCCAGGTGAGAAGGTGGCATGTGTCCACCCGGCCGGGTCAAACATGGCGTGGAGTCCAGAGAGTCCATCCGGCATGACTCCACGGTGGCATGACTCCATCCGGTGGCATGACTCCATCCGGCCGCATCCCGCACGGCGTGGAGTCCATAGAGTATCACCCGGTCGGGTGAGACGGTGGCATGACTCCACCCGGCCGGGTCCTGCATGGCGTGGAGTCCAGAGAGTCTCACCCGGCCGGGTGAGACTGTGGCATGACTCCACCCAGCCGGGTCCAAAGCGAAATCTTCTCCAAAGAGTCACACCCGACCGGGTGTGTCTCTGGCAGGGTGTCACCCTGCCGGGTGCATGGCAGTTGGGACAGTTTATTCCCGTTTTTGGTCTCTTTATAACAGTATTCTGGTTCATTTTTCTCATACAGAACAAGAACATACTTTTTTAACTCTGAATTTTATCCGATCAAATAGTTGGGAGAACCAACCAATTGATTTGATTTGAAAGTGTTAAATACGACTTTCAGAGATCCGTTTTATTCCCGTATTGTTCGTATTGTTAATCTCCCCTACAGCCCTGGTGTCCTCCAATTCTCTATCCACCTTGCCATGTTCCTGCCTGTAAATATGCGCGCACCGGGCGATACTCTGTGCGTGCGGACGGGGCCAAGGCCGCGCGAAAGGCACGCTGGGCACAGACGGACAGCCCAACCCATGAAGTGGCGTAGTATGATAGGGGACTTTTGATAGAGTTTTAAGAGTCTTTTGTTATTAGGAGTCTTTTGTTGTTTTATGTTTATCTTCAAGTAAGTTGAGTCCTAGTAGGTTTAGGAGTTTTGAGTCTAAGGTTATATATATTTGCTTGAGGTTAAAGAAGAAGTGTCGATGACCACGGTTTAGTAGGGCGGATGTGATCCGTGGCCTCGTGAGAGGATTGTTCTTTATGTCGTTCTTCAGTCATTTATATTATAATTCTTTCATATTTCCATGTGTTCCCATCCTCTTTCGTATATTTCCGCCTATCATTGCCGTGTTTGTGATCCAACGCTTTACTCCATATCAGATGGTGTCAATCACCAAGATAGTGTGCGTGGTCATTTACGAATCCTTACATAGGTTTCATAAGTTGGTCTCCCTAGAAACCTTACATGACTGTTATAAATTCAAGAATAGTAGGAAGGAAAATCTGAGTTTGTTTATTTCTAACATTCTGCAGGTTCATAAACCCTGTTGTGGTTGCACCAACAGTTACAGCATTGGGTTTAGCGTTTTTCAGCTTTGGCTTCCCTCAAGCTGGTGCTTGCGTGGAAATTAGCATTCCAGAGATCTTTTTGGTTCTTGTGTTTACCTTGGTGAGCATTTCATCTGAATGTATGGATACAATCTGGATAGGACTAGGATATACTAATTTCACGAAAGGTTCAGATTCTGCCTACATAAATGCTGCATTTGAATTGGCAAACAGTAAAAATTCTCGTTATTATTTGCAGTACCTGAGAGGAGTATCTGTTTTTGGCAACAGAGTTTTCCGAATCTATGCGGTGAGTAATTGCAATTTTGCAAATACACATGTGATGATTATATATCTTATCTGTAATTATGGAATCATTGTTCTTCCAAATTTTGCTTTGTTATGACTTTCCAGAAATCAATCATTGCAGGTACCCTTAAGTGTCGTGATTATATGGGCATATGCATTTTTTCTGACAGCTGGTGGGGCTTATAACTACAAAGGCTGCAGTGTGGACATACCAAGTTCAAATATTCTTATTGATGCTTGTAGGAAGCATGCATATACAATGAAGCATTGCAGGACTGATGTTTCTGATGCAATGAGAACCGCTGCATGGGTTAGGATCCCATACCCTTTGCAGTGGGGTATTCCAATCTTCCGGTTGCGAACTTCACTCGTAATGATTTTTGTATCACTTGTTGCATCAGTTGAATCGGTTAGTAGCCTTCTATTCAGTTTTATTATATACCGAATTCTTATAGTGACACAGGTTATTGCTCATTGAAAACTCATCCACAGACGCTTTGAAATCATATTCAATAAAAATGCTCTTTCATCGCATATAAGTAGGCTGGTATAGCATTAAACCTAGTATACCTCTAGAGTATATGTAAAAGAGTGATTTGGTACAACTGTTTTTAGACATTCTTATTACTCTCACTTGACAAGGAAAAAATTAATTCAGGAAACAATTGAGCGGAATAATACAATTAATTCTCAAGTCTTCTAGACTATGTAAAAGAGTGCAATTGTTTAAAACTTGAATTGATGCAAAGGAAGAACTCTGCAGGTCGGGACATATCACACTGCGTCCATGAGAATCAACACAAAGGCTCCAACCCCTGGCATTGTTAGTCGAGGAATTGGGTTAGAAGGTTTTTGCAGTGTACTGGCTGGACTTTGGGGCTCAGGCACTGGGTCAACTACGTTGACTGAGAACGTGCATACCATTGATATAACTAAGGTTGCAAGCCGAAAAGTTGTGGAAGTTGGAGCAATTTTCTTGATTGTCTTCTCATTTATAGGTACTATACTCAATTTACGATGGAATTCCACAGTTGTTTTGGACACTTCGGTAGGAAAATACCTGCTTGCTGTGGCTCTGAAGAGATGACTTGACAATTGGGGAATCATGTCTTAACTTGTACAAGTCTTCTGCATTTTATCACAATTGCTGTATATGTTCAGAACTAGATATACTTTTCTCTAATGGGTTCATTGAGCAGTTACAAAAGCAATCTGTGAGAAAAAAAACTAATGCGTCATACTAGTTTAATATAATGACACAAATGAGAGCTATATTGTCCCATAATTATTTCCTCAAGACTTTTCTGAATTGCCCGACTTTGTTTGCCCACCGTGTGATCTCTATAACCATTGATCTTAATGACTCGTTTCTTTTTGTTAGGGAAAGTTGGTGCCATTCTTGCTTCAATACCACAGGCTTTAGCAGCAGCTGTCCTTTGCTTCATGTGGGCTCTGGTTGTGGCATTAGGTCTCTCGACACTGCAATACACTCAAACAGCTAGTTTTAGAAACATAACAATCGTTGGTGTCTCATTGTTCCTTGGTTTATCCATCCCTGCATATATTCAGCAGTACCTACCGGAATCCAGTCTGATTCTACCTAGTTATCTCATACCCTACTCCGCTGCTTCTGATGGACCAGTCCACACCGGAAATAAAGAAGTAAGAGATCAATCCCTTGTTTGCTTCATCTCGTTTTTATACGTCGTTCCATTCAAGTTTGGCTTTTCAGTTGATCAGTTTCTATCGGAGTTTCAAGAACGAATCTAATACATACAACCAGCATATGGAAATGATGAAATTACTGATTACTTTGGCATGCTCGACTCTTTGTACTTGTTTCAGCTCGATTTTGCAATCAACGGTCTTCTGTCACTGAACATGGTGGTGACGCTCTTGATAGCATTTGTACTAGACAACACAGTTCCAGGAAGCAGGCAAGAACGAGGAGTTTACATATGGTCAAATGCTGAAGATTTAGCCACAGATCCATCTGCACTTTCAGATTACAATCTCCCAGGTAAAGTTTGTCAATGTTTTCGGTGGGCGAAATGTTTGGGTGTTCGATGACCTGGGTAAGAATAACTAATGTTAGGACATCATCGTCATCTAGGTTATATTGATTACTCGGATATATCAAGAGAATAGTAAATATGCCACAGATTGTATGTATATCTTCTTCACATATTCAATATCTTGTTATTGCACTGTTGGCGCCTGGCGGGTAGCAATTGCTTCTTTGTCTTGTAAAAGGAAACAGGAAAGTCGAGCTCCAATCATCGTCCTTCATCATGGGCTTTCAACATGCTAAGCGTAGAAACTTAAATTGATGATTAGGGGCAAAATAATCTTTTTTATTAATATTTTTATTTATCTTTAGGTTCGAGCCCAATTATTCCCCACACCCAAGTAAAATAAACTAATATTTTAATCATTTTTAAATATGGGGCTATAACGCGAAAAAATTATGACTGTTTAAAATCATTTATGGCGATATCTTATTATTTAAAATTGTACAAATACGGAGGTTATACAAATGAAGTGTGCTCTGATTCTGAAGATCCTGGAAGCAGTTGATGTGTAAAACAAAGGACCAATGTAGCTAAACGAAGTAGGCTGGCTAGTATTTCACTGAATAAACAAACATGATACACTAGAAATTTCTCTAGGCATACTCTATATAGTAGTAAGTTTTATATTATAATATAATATTACGATTCCGAGTAACTGACTCGGAATTAATTAAATTTAGAAATACGTTTCACATAGTAATAAGTCGTACTACTTTTTTTTAGATTACAACACTTTAAAGATTTATACCTCCATATAGAAATAAATTAAATTATTGCAATATTATAATATATATATAGAGTTTGATTTAAATGAGAACTTAATCTTAATGTAGAACTAAAACCTAATATATGCCGTTAGATTTTAAAATCAGACCATTACAATAATGCCATGGGGATTTTATTTATTTATTTAATTTGATTGAAAATGGCATATATGGTATTTAATTTGGACGATATATATGGTATTCCTATATAATAGGGATTTATGCTATTATTAAGGAGAA
>JAYDZE010544183.1:0-14216 GCA_034509125.1 Monilaria moniliformis
GTCGAGGCTTGTGATCAGGAGCTCAAAGATAAAGCGAGGGAAGTTTCTGAACTGAAGATGGAAAGGCAGAGAAAGAAGATGCAGATCGATGAGCTCGAGAGTATTGTAAGACTCAAACAGGCTGAGGCTGATATGTTCGAGATGAAGGCCAATGAAGCCCGACGAGAAGCTGAGAGGCTGCGCAGAATTGCACTCGCCAAGACTGAGAAGTCAGAGGAGGATTATGCTAGTAGGTATCTCAAACAGAGACTGCATGAAGCCGAGGCTGAGAAGCAGTATCTGTTCGAAAAGATCAAGCTCCAGGAGAGTTCAAGAGCGTCACATAACAGTGCTGGTGCGAACGAGTCATCACAGATTTACAACAAAATCCAAGACCTGCTCAAGAACGTGTACAGCACGCCTTCGAAGTCGGATGCCCCATCTAAGTTGGGTATTTAAACGTACTTGGATCTTTCTATGTGAATTATAGGTTGCACTGATTTCTTCATGCGTGTGGATAAGGACAAGTTGATGTAGTGGTGTTGTAAACGAAGGTGTGTAGTTGTTGTCTTTTGATTGTGTTTATTGTATGTGGTCAAAATTGGACAAGAATCAAAACAATGAGTTTCGTTATGTCGGTGGAAGCTGAGAAAAAGGAAAGGAGGGGTTGGAAGAGAATCTTTACTTTTACTACTTTTATTTATGTGTCCTTACTCATAAAGGTCTCGAATACACTAAGCAGTGATGTAAAAATGGCCCTCAAATGTACTAAAATGTTATTTTTTTTTCCTTTCGAAAACAATAATATTGTAACACGAAAATGTAATATGAAATTTCATGTCAATTGCCTTAGGGCATCAACATTCCGTTGAGCACTATTTTTTTAGCATTATTATTTATATGCTAATTTTTTTCCCACATTTCACTAAATACTATTTCCTTAAGTATTTATATTATTCACAGGATCTATTTATATTTTATTATCTTATCAAAATTAAAAATTAATAGATGGCCATGTGTTGCATCACTATTGGCCAACGGAAGAAAAGTGCTCAACGTGCTTGAGCAATGTGCTCAACAACCCGTATCAGTGTGTTCGGATTGTTGAGCACGCAACCATGTACTTAACGCACAGGGATGCTCATGCTCTTGGGTAAATATTTGGTGTATGAAATTTCCAATATTTAGTAGTCATACAATGTAATGATATGATGTTCAATACTGGTGATGTATATGATTAGTTACATTCAAACACAAAATATAACTTGAAAATATAATTAAGAGAATTCGCAAGTACATATTTGCAATGTCGATTTCCTATTTTCAGTATTGCTATGACAATCGGCGTAATATCCTAAAGTTGAAGAATGAGGGTTGGAGTAATTACCACATTCCAATTTTATCTTTTACGTTGATAAGGTTCCTCTTTGGGCCATATGTGCAGAAAAGTCTATAAATATTTAATCTCCATACCCATCTTTATGTAAAGAGAGAAGTTTTGTCGTTGAAGCCACCCCCCCTCCATATTCATGCTTGTACACAAAACTTAATCCACTTGTGATGAAGATGTTGATCAAGACTCTAATCGCTCTCTTCTTCCTGCTCTCGCTATTACAAAATTGTGGTAACTGCATTCTGTTTAGTCACTCCACATTTATGCAGATTTACACCACTTTGAATTTTAATATGAACCGCATTTAATTTTCTTATACTTCACAATTTTATTTATTATATTCACAATCAGATCAACAAGCGATCAAAATGAATGAGCTATTATTTGATTAATTTTGCGATGGCATTAGATGGACAGTTTGCAGACTATTGCATAGTAGACGAGCAAACCCCGGAGGATGCGCTCCAGCAAGCCATGAAGTGGGCTTGCAGCAATGGCGCCGACTGCAGCGCCATCGGAGTGAATGGGGCGTGCTACCTTCCCAACACAATCAAGGACCACGCCTCTTATGCATTCAACAGCTACTATCAGAACATGAAGCACAAAGGAGGCAGTTGTTATTTTAATGCTGCTGCAATTCTATCTGATCTCGATCCAAGTAAGATCAATATATGTTTATGCTATTCTTTTAATTATTAAGATGAATATATATTTGTGTACTAGACATTGTTGATTTGCTTGCATGTTAAGATTATTCTATGTGCCTGTCTATAAAGGAGATCAGGGAATTCTTTATATGGAAGTAACGGCTTTAATTAGGGTCAGGACACTAGATTTCATTTCGATAATGTGTAGATACATCCATATTGAACAAATAAATTAATTATAAATTCTTCAAGACTTTGATGAATTGACTGCAATCGGATTTGAAATTGGAAAAAGTTATTGATGCGGCATGGAGATCACTTGTGATAATGTGATTGCATTCATGTTTAAGGAATGCAAATGAGAATTTCCACAGAGTAGAAGCAACATAATATTCTACATGTTAAATCTGTCACATGTGATTTGCCTGTTGCGAGTTTTTTTTTGTTTAAAAAGAGAAAAGAAAAGAAAAAGAAGGCGACAACAAGGAAACTTATAGGATAGAACAAATCAAAACAAAATATTTTGCTCGATATATTTCTCTAACGTGTAAATCAGTTTTAGTCAACGTTTTTTCCAATTTTAGCTAATGATTAATACAAGATCTCCCTCTCTTTTCTTTTGTGACTTAGGGGAGGGTAACAGTCAGATTTGATACTTAGACCTCTCTGTTTATCAGATTGTTTGGTGTTTTCGAAAGGACATACATGATGTCTTATTGATTGCTGTTTATGATATTACGTGACAGTGTAAAAATATTCTTACTAATTTTATTCTTTGAATGTAAATGCATATTTGACAGGTCACAATTCATGCAAGTTCGAGTATCTTCCTTGAGCCCTGCACGCCAAAACTCGTGATTCAAGTTTCTTCGTACTTTTAGGGCTTATTTGATACGCAGAATAGAATAAGGTGTGATATGTTTGAATAAGATGTCTTTTATTGCGCAAGATAACATTATATAGATGTCTTAAATTCTTTTAGGAACATGCTTTGTTTTCCATTTTTTTTCTCTAATAGCAAAGTATGTGCTTTGATTTTTCTTAAAATTTACGCACACCCATATCCGAAATGACCTGAACTCCCGATCTATTTATTAGATGAGAAACGTCTTGCCAATTGAGCTGCGCTTCATCATCCATTCGTGCTTTGATTGTTGAAAATTGGACATATAATTTGGGCCCAAGTTCTCGTTATAACTCAGATTAGACTATTTGGGCCTTAAATTCGATATGTGATTCTATATGAGGCCCTAAACTTAGCCCAATACTGCGTTACTCTATTCTACAATATGGCAATTTCAATTGTTAGAAACAGAGCCTTTACCGAATGTGTGGTAAGGATGATGTAGTGGTGAGCATACTTGTCAGTTTCTGATCTTATCTAACAACTACTCATGCTTTCACAAATATTATACCTAGTATTTAATATTGGTGCACACAATTTTGTTTCGAATTTTCTACCTCTTTTTGTCAATTGGTAGCACATGTATCCACTATATTTGAAATTTGAGACAATTTCTTCATAGTGTCACAAAGATTATTGTGCTAGGTGTAAAATAATGATTTTATATATAATTAGCTATAATTTTGGTACATGAATACGTTAGATTTATGTGCTCTGATTGAAATTAAAAAACAAATATAATTATGATCTGTTGTAAATCGAATATTTCCGCCTCGTTGATAATTGCATGAAATACTAAAACATCCATGTAAAAAAAACTTTAAAAAATAGAAGCAAAAATACAAGAAAAAATTGAGAGAGAAAAAAATAATAAATGTATAAGCAGTAGACAGACATAAATAGAAAATTGGATAGAGAAGTTTGGTGCTAACGAAGAGTCTGCAGCTGAAATCAAATAATGAATTAACTTGTAAAACTTTATATGTTAAAAAATGGGTGGCATATCGTGCAGTGGAAAATGTTTAATTAGGAGTAGGGCCATACCACTCTGACTCAGGTGAGGTGCATATTATTATTTGGGAATATATTTAGGTATTTAAGTAATTAATTACACCCATCAAAACTAAGCAAACATGTTTTTGTTACGGCGGTGAAGATTAGTTCATTAGTTGGGGCGCGCATCAATTTTTCTTCAAATAGTTTCTCGATTAGCCTGTCGAAAGCAAAACAAGTATTAATGGATATGGACATTAATTGCAGCCACTTTATTCATTATTTATAATTGCAAAGCAACTTCGTCATTTCTGTATCTCCATATCTAACTCAATAATATAATCTGTATTCACACCAAGAATTGAATTTTTTTAGTCTTGACAGCTACATGTCAACATCTCTCTCTCTCTCTCGTGTCAAAGAATGGCTAACCCTAATCATGAATTCCACCACTAATATCCCACTTACTTACTCCAACCACACGAGAAAGGGACTCAAATTGAAAAGAACCCTCTCAGTTCACCAAAAAAAGTGTCTCAAATATTAGGGTTCTGTTCTTAAATGCTGCTTCAGATGTCTGATCACCCCTCATTCAATGTTAATTTATACTATCCATTAAATGCTCCTTCAATTCTTCAAATTAGGTGGGTCTCCCCACTCCACATTCCTACGCATAATGGGCATAGCCCCCTCCCGAGGAAAGCTAAAAGACTTGATCTTTTTTGTCAATCTTATGGTAGGACCTCCCATCTGCAAATTTGGCACACCATTTCATTTAAGATTTTGCTTGGAAAAGAAATAGTGGCGTAGTAAGATATTTCACAAATACTATTAAATTGGAAATATACAGTAGATAGGTGGTTGTCTATATAAGTGCTGGGAACGTAGGTAGGTGAAATAATTGAATTTAGTATCACTAACCCTTTCTTGACTGTTTTGAGTGTGTATTTCTTTTGGGTTTTCTTCCTAGTGCACTTGTTGGGTTGTGTATCACTGTTTCAAAGTTTCAATCTTGATAAAATTATTGTGTGAAGATGAACTATCTTGGTGTGGGTGTGAGTCCTGGTAATGTTCCGGTGTTCCATGGCAGCAATCTGAGGGTGTTGGACAGAAGAGTGAGGCTTGCAGAGCTGATTCTGAGGTGTCTGATCTGCGCTTTAGCCGTCGTTTCTGCTGTTCTAATAGGGACTGACACTCAGGTTAAAGAGTTCTTCACCATTCAGAAAAGGGCCAAATTTACAGACATGAAAGCACTTGTGTAAGAGATCTTGGGATTGTTATCTGAGGAAGCTTAGCCTCATCTCATCTGTTATTAACTTGTGTGTTGTGGTGAGTTGCAGTTTCTTGGTGGTGGTAGATGGGATTGCGGCTGCCTACTCGTTTTTCCAAGTCGTGAGGTGTGGTGTGAGTATGGTTAGAGGGAGTGTGCTGTTCAACAAGCCCTTGGCATGGGCCATTTACTCTGGGGATCAGGTATTCATTTATTTTCACACTTATCCATCAGATTTTGAGGAGATTTGTTTCTGTTTCCTCACATAATGATGTTGTTAACTCAAGTTTCTAGCCAAATGAGCTCCTCATTGCAGTCTGTTTGTCCTCTTTAAGTTTTGTTTCGCCTGGGAAAAGGGAAAGAATTTGCTTAGGTTTTATCTTTTTTTTCATGTTTGGATCTTGTTTTTTAGTTCATCTATAAGCTTGTGTTTAAGATCAGAAAAAGGCAATTTTATATCCTCTTAGTTTGCAATAACTCCAAAATTTTTAGCCTACAACCTATAGCTTTATACAGGTATTTTAGGCATTAGGGACCTTCCAAAATAAATTATAGAGAAAAGAAAAGGTAGTGTTGGAGACAAAGCTTGAACATTATCGGTTGGATTGAAGAATTGCTAAACTAGAAGTTGAAAAATAGTCTGAATATTTGAATAGTTTGGAGCAAGTTTGTTGGGAAGCAGATTGCAATGCAGGACATTTGTAAATCCTCTCAGGTAGCATTTTGCACTTGTTAGTCATTAGGCATTGGTGGTCGCCTGATTGAAGTCCGTAGTCTTACTCTGTATATACGGTGTGAATCATTGGGAAGGGAATGTTTGTAACGTGTGTGAGTTGGGCGAGTCAGGTATTGGCGTACTTGAGCATGGCTGCAGTGGCGGCCTCTGCTCAATCAGCGGTATTCTCCAAATACGGGCAGACGGAATTGGAGTGGATGAAGACTTGCACTATGTTTGGGAAGTTCTGCAACCAAATCGGGGAAGGCGTGGCCACCTCAGTACTGATGACCCTCTCCACGCTCATCCTCTCTGCTATCTCGGCTTTTAGTCTCTTTCGATTGTATGGAGACAATAAAGGGAAGGAAACTGGAAAATGGTAGAACCTCTTTAATATCAACATGTCTCTCTGTTTTCTCTCTCAAAAACTGAATTAGTGTAGGATGTTCAGTGTAATCTCTAATATACTTGTGCTTTGCCTTGTGTAATAAAATGATAATCTTGTTGTATTTCTATTTCAAAGTTATGATTCGGCCTTTTCTCCAAACCCAAGCCCACCTCGGCCCCAGCTTTTTTTTTAAAACAAATTATTTATACCTTTTCATATTATTAACATAAACTAAATTCTGCGTTGTTGGGATCTCAACATATCAGAAGATTATTTTCAACATCCCAAATGCTAACTATAAAAAAGCTCAGGAGGTTGAGTTATAAAATTTATTTATGGTTGTATCTAAATTTATTTAGAGGAAGAATTGCCAAGTGTTGTTTCCCACTATTAACCTCACAAACTTCAAATATTACTCACTATTACGTTAAAATTTTGAGATAAACATGATTGATGAAGCTCTCCCCATGTAATTTCTTTCTTTTGCATGGTGTAACTTGATTCACTTGAGCAATGAAATTTACTTTTCCAGTTTTCCTTAATATTTTCTTTTCTTATGTGGGGTTGAGGGAATATCGAACACGGGATTTGAATCTTATATCTTTTTATTACAAATGAAAAGTCACACAGTTATTTGTTCTCTAACAAATTATAAGAATAAAATTAAATATTACGTGATTGATGTTTTTACTCATTTTGTTTTAATCATACCTAACATTTCGTAATATTAGAACAATTTACACACTATAATATTCAATATTATTATTATTTTGTAAAAGTATTAATCTAATATTTGATAATTAAAATAATATGAAAGTAATTATTATGTATTCTGTCTGGGTGTGTTTGTTTTGGTGACAAATTTATCATTAAGAAAATGATGGATAATAAAAAATGAGAAGATTTTTTATCATATATTATTGGTGCCCATTTTTTGATCTCATATTTTCTAAGATAGAAAATATGAAAAAATGTAAAAAAATATCATCACATCAATATTTTATAATAATATTATCATGAATTAATATGAAAATGACAGAAAATAAAGACAAAAGTTATCTGTCCTACGAAATATGTGAAAAAAAATGAAAATATATGTATACCATACTTTTGTATGAAAGAGAACATACATTTAAGAAATATAAAAATCTATGGTTGATTAAATAATTAGGGCAAAATGAATTTATGGTACTACCATTATTTGCCGTGTTGCAGACTGAGTCAGACTCGGATTGGACCGCGTTGTGCACCGGAAACCCAGTGGAATATTAAACCCTCTTCGACCGCCTTTTAATCCTCTTTTAGAAATCTTTAAATACCTAATTCCTCCGAGTCTCCACCTTCAAACGAACCACAACCGGAACGCAAGATTCAACTTCTGCATCACAAAATATCAATCTTTCGTTTTTCAGGGAATCGTACACTATACAGCCTGCGATTATGTCGGAGAGATTTTCTGCTACGCTCAGAATTGGCGACTTGAACGATTACATAGCTCCATCACAAGGTTGTGTCATTAAAACTGAGGTAACTGGTTCTTTTAATCAATAATCATCAGCTAGGTTTTTGAGAATTGTGATTGGAATTTCACACACTTTTGCTCTTTTTGTTGTTGAAATTGTTGAACCGTTTGAGCTTCTGTTAAGGTTTGGTAAATATTTCCAGTTGGCTTTTGTTTTGACACAATTGGTGAAGTCCAGTGCTTAGTTAAGTTGCTCTCGTTTCAAGTATAATATCAAGTTTGAGATGACTATCGGAATCATTGGTGCATGATCCCTAGTGAAAGTGCATACTAGTTTAGTATGTTCTTGTTTGTTGCCATTCTTTTCTTTGTTTGTCATCTTCTTCGTAGTTATTCTAGTTGCTGCTCGTGAACAGAATGCTGGGAAATCAAGGATGGCTCCTAAAGCGGCTCAGACGGAGCCTGTGAAGATCTCACTCAAGGACTGCTTAGCATGCAGGTAAATACAACTATGGTTCTAGTTTTCAGGATGAATGTGACCACCGGTGTTAGATATAATCACTTAGGGCCTCCTCTGCACTTTTTGTGCGTGAGTAAGTGCAGGGGAAGAACGGAGAGGGAAGAGAGAAAATCGAAAAGAATACTGGAACACTAAATGTTCATGATTCTCATGCAGTGGGTGCATAACTTCCGCAGAGACAGTTATGCTTGAGAAGCAGAGTTTAGATGAGTTTCTTTTGAACCTCAACAAAGGAAAAGCTGTATTTTTCTCCCTTTCTCCCCAGTCTAGGGCTTCTCTTGCTGTTCATTTTGGCCTTTCTCCCCTTCAGGTATGACTTTATAAATAGAAGTTCATGTTGTATTTTATTTGTTTTTGCTTGACAAATAAGTTTTTTGGTCGTCTATTTTGGGTACATGTTCCCCCTGGCACTACTGGTTTTTCATGATTTCAGGTATTTCAGAAACTTACAACACTGTTGAAGTCTTTGGGAGTGAAAGCCATTTTTGATACTAGCAGCAGTCGAGATTTAACACTTATTGAGTCTTGTAATGAATTCATAGCTCGTTATAGAGAAAGCAATTCAGCTAGTGAAGAGAAGTCAAAGTCAGCCCTTCCTATGATTTCATCTGCATGTCCAGGTACTAAAATATGAACCACACTCCCTGTTTGCTGTAGGTGCAATTATTTTCAGCCTAACAAAATATGATGTCCGCGACTTGTTATCTGTGTGTGGTTGTGTGTGGGAGAGAGGTAGGGGACGTTTTGGGAGGTAGACTTCGTATGTTGGACTTTTAAATTATTTCATAATAATTGAAATGTCTTCCTTGATTGTAATTTGTAACTGAATTTTCCTTGATATGCAATGACAGGTTGGATATGCTATGCCGAAAAAACTCTTGGATCGTATATTCTTCCACATATTTCTTCAGTGAAAAGTCCCCAACAAACAATTGGTGCTGCCATTAAGAACCACATATGTCATGAATTATGTATCAGGTGATTAACATTCTAAATCATGGTTATGGACACTTTTGGTTCCACATATTTCAGTTGTTTTGTTATTGACTGTGAATGGTTACGCATTTGGCCCAATACCTTTGGAAACACTGCTGCCATGATGGGATCCATGAGTAGTTGCTTGATTGTCCTGTTGTTTTATGATTTTTATAAGCTGTTAATCAGTCTTCGTTTAGAAATGATTTTTCAAATTATAGGATAAGCCAATTAGAAATCACTTAAGAAGTTCTTACGCCTCCCAGTATTTATGAACTGTAGAGGAACAGTTTTTGATATTGGGGATATACTGTACATGCAAGCAGGCCAGAGGACATATATCACGTCACTGTGATGCCCTGTTATGACAAAAAGCTTGAGGCTGCTCGAGATGACTTTATGTTCCAGTCGGATTCAGATGCTGAAAGAATTACAGAGGTCGACTCAGTGTTGACAACTGGAGAGGTTTTAGATCTAATTAAGGTATATTTTCTGTGATAGCAGTCTGATCATCCAGTATTTATTGTTTTATTTACTGTTTATCTAAAAAGTAAATTATGTATTATTGTCGCAGATGAAATCAATTGATTTTACAACCTTGGAGGATTCTCCTGTGGATAAATTGTAAGGGTTTGTTGTTTATATGCTATCTCAAGCAGGCTATGATGGCCTGAGACTGATCAAGTGATAATTCTATCCACAGATTGTCCAATGTAGATGAACAAGGTAATCTCTATGGTGTTCGTGGGAGCTCTGGAGGTTATGCTGACACACTTTTTCGTTATGCTGCAAAGATGCTTTTCAGTAAGGAAATTGACGGTCCTCTTGAGTATAAGACTGTAAGGAATGCGGATTTTCGTGAACTTACTTTGGAAGTAAGTTTAATCTTCCTTCATTCAGCAGATTCGTCTGAATCTTTTTTTCTCTCATACTTGGTTTACCTTGGTACTTCTTATTCCTTGTTCAATGATGCTTCATACCTTCCCCTGGTGTCCATTGTGATTGTTTCACCTTCCTCTGCAGCAAGCATGCAAGAATTCAAATATGTATCTTAGTTGCTCTTCACTATAGACATACTAAACCTTGAAAAAAGGTTTACCTTGTTTTCTTTTTCTAAGAGAATCACTTTCTAATGCAGGTAGAGGGTAAAATTGTGTTGAGATTCGCACTGTGTTATGGATTCAGGAACTTGCGGAACATTGTTACAAAAATTAAATCTGGAAAGTGTGAATATCATTTTTTAGAGATCATGGCTTGCCCTTCTGGTATTTTTTCTTTTCTACCTTCAAGTTTTAATTTAGGTGTGTCAACTGATGTATATTCATCTGAAACTAATTCTGATTTCTTAATGTTTGCACCTATCACAGGATGCCTGAATGGAGGAGGCCAAATCAAACCCAACCCCGGTCAATCTGCAAAAGATTTGATTCAATTGTTGGAAGCAACATATTCCGAAAATGTAAGTCTGATTTATGTCGGTGCCCTTCTTGGATTGAGGTTCTATTCTGTCTACTAGTTATATATAGAAGGGTGTCTGATAACCTTTTAGTTTGTGGGAGAACATTGTCAAAAATGGGGACGGAATTGGTGGGTTTGGATTTCCTGAATCCTGAATTTCCGGCTTGAGGAAAAGGAAGAAAATTCTCGTGCCTTGACAACCTAATAATACGTTGACGGCCTTCTGTAGTTTGATGCCTCAGTTGCTGGGATATTTTTTTTTTCATGGATGTTCTCAATTGTGTGATGGATGCTAATTGCTTAGGCTTTTGCGCACTTTTTTCAGGTATTGGTGGCCGATCCTTTCGAAAATCCCGGGATCAAAAGGCTATATAATGAGTGGCTTGGGCAACCTGGTTCAGAGAAGGCGAAGATACATCTTCACACTGAATACCACCCTGTTGTGAAAAGCGTTTCCTCTCAGTTGCAAAACTGGTAGAAACACTTGTTTTGGCTGATAAACTTGAATTAATCATATGGTAATAAGGTTATCTACCCTCTCAAATCTTGGTGTAGCATGTGTGTGTGTGTGATATTCTTTTCAACTTATTTTATTTTTGGTAGTCAGGCATATCAAGTTTTGCTAGGTTGTTTTAGCATAGGCGATTCGTTTAGATGTAGTAAATATATTCTCTGTGTTGATGTCAAAACAGAAAGCTTCAAATCCAAGTCCACCTAAGAAGAGGCGTCGAAACCGTTTCCTATAAGGGGCTCTTGACCGTTTCAATTTTATTTCAAAGTATGGCTATAGATTTTTATAATTATAAGCTTCGAGAATTACGTTATACATTCTCATGTAACGTAGCCATATGTTGTCCGGTTTTAATGTTTGGGAAAATGATATTCGTGAAATTCATACAAAGGTAAGGTAATGATATTGCCTCTGTTGCCAACACAATAACCGAGTGCACAGCCCCAAATCAAAGGAATTAAAATTAAAATGGCATTAAGTTTGCTGGTAATATATTTATGACAGGAAAAGGACAAATTTTGACAACTTAATATTCGACTAAAGAAATACACGAATTCTTGATATGCTTCTAAAGTTTTGCTAACAACCACAACAGTTACTACTTACATCGTTTCTGAATAAATATCCTAATTTGGGAAAAGTCTTGTCACCGAACATTTATTTCATAATCATTTTTTATTAATGGTCTTTCTGTCCCCTTAATAATTATAAGTAAAAAGAGCAAAAGTTACTTTGTTTTTAATAATAGGGTTCTTTACTATTGTAAACACTCTTGTATGAAAAACCTAGGGATGGAAAAGCAAAATGGGACCCGGCTCCGTCCCGCTTACATTCTATTCTTATTACACAGGAAAAAAGGAAAGAGACTTGATTTCGAATTATAATATTGAAAAGCAAATAGTAAGATTAGGGATTAGAGTGAAGCAAAAAAAATCAATTTTTTTTTTTTTTTGAAGGAAAGAAGGTAATACTTTTTTTTTGTTTAAAAAGAATAACAATAATTTTAAACACAAAAGTAATAGAGTTGATAAGGTATTATTATTTCATATTCATAAATCTTTTCAAATATTACTTTCATATTCAAATACATTATTTAGATATTCTATCGAAGTATTGATTTGTAAAATTGTTTTAGGGTGCGTTTGGTATAATAGATTTGGAATTATAATTTTATAGAATTGAATTTGAAGTTATAGTATTCTAATTTAATTTCAAATCATTTGCTTGGTAAAATTAAGTAATTGATATAGAATTGTATTGTAATTTTAAATCTTTTGTTTGATAAGTAAAAAAAGTAACCAAAATTTGACATTAACTTTTAATTGAATAACTTTTTTTCTTTTATATTTATATACATTATGTATCATTTAGAGTATTATTATGTGTGTGTGTATATGTTATTTTTCATTTATTTTATAAATCTGACACTAAACAAATTCATAGTACCAAATACACCCTTCCATTACATTATCTATTTTATATAATTCAAATACATATTCGTAGAAATCAGCATACGATTAGTTCAGTATAAAATTAAATAAAAAATCAAAATAAATTGATACCAAACAGACCCTTATACAATTCTTGTATACTTGCCATTCTCGCTCAAAAAGTTGGCAATTGACTCCCCAATTTATTACAGAAAAATTAGTTAATTAATATATCGAAATTATATATGCAGTTGTGAAGTAAATCTTGCAGCATCTATAAATAAGATTTCTGATACCTTTTATATTAGTAGACCTCGCAGCCAGCACTTTCAGCGATGAACTTGTTCTTTTTTTTACAATTCATATTCTTCAAAAGAATTTGCACTACAAAAAAGTGGGTTTTTCCAAGCGAGGACATAGTCGGTAATGTGGCATAAGTGTTCGGTGCCACACGATTACCAAGCACTTACCGAGCACCAGAGCTCGTCACAACTTTACCGAGCACCGTGTGCTCGGTAATAGCAAATAGTTACCGAGCGCTAGCTGGTGCTCGTTAACAATAACGACGACGTCGAGGCCACGATCGGGGACCATTTACCGAGCACCCTTAATTGTCGGAAAGTGCACGGAAGATTTTATTTACCAAGCATTGTGTAGCTTTGCGAGCACGGCGGTGCTCGCAAGTCATCTGGAGGACTACCGAGCACATCGGTAATAGGCCTGTATATGTGGTTTTCATAGCTAGCAGATTTTGTGTTCATTATTAATTAATAATTTACTGTTTTCATTATTAATAAATAATTCACTGATAATTCTAAATAAACATAGATTCAAAATTTAATACATTAAAATGTAGTTACAATCCAACCAAATAAAGTAATCTACATCTTCCTAATTTTGTCAATAGAGTCATTTTTTTTTAAAACGCGCGATGTCTTTTTGGCTACTTTGTTGCATCAGCTCAAACATTTGAGCAACCTGGAGAGCCAATGCCCGAGCCTGCTCATCCTGCCTTGCCCTCTCTTCCCGGTGGCGGGCCTCTTGCTCTTCCCTCTCCTTTCGGTAGGCTTCTCTCTCCTCCCGGTTGCGCGCTTCCTTTTCTTCCATTCTCTGCATCATGCTCAAGTTCTGAGACTCAAACTGTCTCCGAATTTTCTCCACTTGACGGGCGACCATCTCATCGACAATGCTAGGATCGACTCCACTGGACTGGCCAACAGAACCAGAAGAGCTACTGGTGGAGGGGAAATAGAGGCTCGTCACCTATCCAGCTCCGGGAATCTACTTTCTCTTCTTCGGAGGCCCGGCCACCTTGAGATAAATAGCATCGAGATCGGGTTTCTTCTCCCTCGGCACGTCTTTGATATGCTATTGCCATTACTTGTTCCTTTAAAAAATAAAACAAATATTAATTAGATCATTTGAATTAATTATAGTAAAAAGAAATTGGAAAATAATTTGCAACTGAGAGTCAATATTTACTTGTATATCCGTTGCGCGCTGCGAACACATCATTCCTTGTGAATCCTTCTTTTTAGTGAACTTGTGAGTCTTTTCAAAGACTTGCCAAA
>JAYDZE010544194.1:0-14216 GCA_034509125.1 Monilaria moniliformis
TAAAATACCCCTCAAATTTTTCCAAATTACTGGGGGGCCCATGGGCCCCCCATGCCCCACCGTGGCTTCGCCAGTGGCACAGATGGTTGCGTCAATTCTAATTGCTTAATATTAGACAGGTGATGAATTTGACAATATACTGAAATATTAGCAAAATATCATAACAGGTGATAAATTTGACAATATATCTAAATATTAGCAAAATATCATAACATATACTCAAATATTTACAAAATATCCAAATAGGTACTTAAACTTTAGAAAAATATTTAGATGCATGAATTATTGGTGCGGAACTTTGTACGTTTTAGTTGAACTTCGTAGTTATTATTAAGAGAACACTAATAAATAATAAATAATGATGATATTATTAAGAGCATATTAATAAATAATAAATTTCAAATATGAGGGGCAAAAATCTCATGACTGAAATAGGAGATGGAAGATTATTCCAAAATAGAGGATCATGTCTTGGCCGATTTATAAGCCGAATATATATCCATTATTTAGTTACAATCACTTCTTAAAAGTAGTAATAATTAAAAATTATGTAATATTAATCATAACCATAAAGATTTAAATAATCATAACAAATAACAATAAAAAAATGCCATATAGATCCAAAAGACTTAACACACAATCTTGAAATATTAATAAACAAATATAGATATCAAACTTATTGTGATACCCAATAAAAATAGTTGCCTAAAGTAAAACACATAAATACATTAGAACACAAAAGCTTTATATCCTATTTAGAAACCAACAATAAATATATAACTACTTGCATTTAATATATTATGTATATTTATAGCTATTTTACAGTATTAATCACATTTCTACATAAAATTGTTTACTATTCTATTTTTATTGAGAGTAAGATATGTTTAAAAAAAAAAAAAAATTAACACTGTTTAAATTTTTATAGCTATTTGTACATTTAAAATAAATATTTATATAGTTAAATTAAATAATACATGAATACATATAACATGTAAAAAAACACATATATCAGTAAAAAAAGAAAACGGAAATATTCAAATCTCATCCATGATAAACAGAAGATCAAGAAAAAGGAAATATCGAAACTTTAAAAAAAAAAAATTCAAATAATATGTTTCCAAATTTTGAATGATTATATATCAAACAAAATATCTTTTCGCTGTATCTCATTTTATATGGATATTAAATATTTTATTTATAATAAATTTAAATATAAATATAAATAGAAAAAAATTATTTATTCTAATATAAAGGAAAAAAGAAGAACATAAATGAATTGATAACGCGGCTTAAAGAGATATATCATAAAATTCAATTTTTGTATATATTTCAAGAGAGAGAATATAGCAAAAGTAGACTTCAAATTAGTTTTATGTCAAATAAAAAAAATCTGGAAAGGTGTTGTCAAATGTAGTCAATGTGTCGGCCGAATAAAGTGATTTTTGAAATGTACATTTATATCCTTAAAGGGTTGGGAAAAATTTTGGGAATAAAATTATGTCAAAAAGTAGAAAATGACCTAAAATAATATTAACTTCATTTCCAGAGATCGCAAATGTGCACTTCATCTCTAAGGACCGCGAATGTGCAATCCCTCATATCTAGGGACCTAATTTGAAGTTCACTCTTTTTTATTTATCAAATTTTGAACACAATTGAAGAAATGGTTGTTTGGAGTTTAAAGGTCTAAATTTTCTATCTAGTTATTTTACCCATTTCTTCACGGGTTGATGATTTTGCAGCTTAAGTTTTGAATCTGATAAAGAGTGGACGTTTGATCCTTGTTTCTCAGCTTGTTTTATTCATAGATTCATCTTCTATGGTTTGAGCGTTTTGCAGTTCACATATAGTGAATTGTTTCGCTGCGAAAGCATTCACGAATTATTTGTTGAAGTATACATCGTGTTCACTTTTCACTTGTTACTTTATTCCGCTGCTATTCTGATTCTATAAAGTTGTAACTTAGTGTGTATAGAGATGTATTTCAGAAAGTAAATGGCGACACAAATTTCTCACTTTACCCTTGTTTACTCATCTAAAATGATAGATTGTTGCTTCCAAGAATTATTAGGGATGGTAAAATAGATTTAGAATTGATTTTAAATTATAAATATATGAAATTAAATTTAAAATTATAATATTCTAATTTCATTCAAAATTCTTTAATTGATAAATTAAAAATTAACCAAGATTTAAAATTGACTTTTAATTTAATAAAAAAATTATTTTTTTATGTATATACATTATTTTTTATATATTTTGAGTTATGTGTACAAATATGTATTGTGTTGTGTGTGTGTGTGTATGTGTTTGTTATGTGTGCTCTGTGTTTGTACAATGTGTGCTTGTTATGTGTCGTGTGTGTAGTATATGTACTGTGTGTGCGTGTGTGCATGTGCAATGTGTGCAGTGTGCATTGTGTGTTAGTGTGTGCAGTATGTAATATGTGTATTTTGGTGTGTTGTGTGATGTGTATGTAGTGTGTGTGTTTGGAATATACTTAATTTTATATTTATTTAGATATACAAATCAATTATGAAATTAAGTTAATTTCAAATTCAAATATTTTTATAATACCAAACAATGGATATGGAATTGAAAGCTCTAATTTTAAATCTAAATCCCCAATTCCATGATATCAAAGGAACCCTAAGAGTATATCATGGAAAAAGAAAACTTAATACACTTTGAAACAAGGAAAAGACTAAGTTTGGGATAAAGTGAAAATTGAAAGGTTTTGGAGGACTATACTTTCGGTATGGAAGGAAGAACAGTTGTAAAAACACCTGATTAGTTTTGGTTAGCCCTCTCTCTCTCTCACTCTCCCCTCAAATGAGCCTGCCTGGACACTAGGACAAGGTCTGCCACCTAGCACCTTTGCAACATTGCCTGAAAAAATAGTTATATCACCACACTAATTACAATTGAGAGCATTACTCTTAAAAGTTAAAACACAATGCTCTCAATACTGAAAGCAATATTGGCATTGTATAGCATCAACAACACAGTCTCATAATCTCATCCAATCAATCCATCAGAAAATATATTGCAGTTCTGCACCTTATAGGCATGTCAAGGCAAAGAAACAAACAGCCAAAATCGCCCTTTTTTAATCAAAAGCTTATTCCGTTATTCCATTTTGTGTAGATATAGTCAACAATAGAGTATACAGAGAAATCATGCCTCAAGTTTTTAAGCTGGGCACAATGGATGTATAATGTGCAACACTAGCAACTGCGTCTACAATATCTGTGCTGGGCACTACTGATGATAAAGTATACTCGTTTAGCACGTTGATTAGTAATGCAGGATTCCAATGGCTATACGGGAACTTGCTACAGTATGCAATGCTATGACAAGCTTAAAAGTCGAAGAGCAAGAGTAACATATCACTATCAAGTAATAACTGCAAAAACAGATAGGCACGAAAAATAAATGCAGTAGCAACTAGCAAACAATGCTTGTGACTGAAGTAAATCACATTGGCATATGAATACAACCATCACATGAAATTTGTGTTCCAGAAGAATTTCTAGATTATGCATAACCCTCCACTTACATAAACAAAATCATGTACAGTTCACAAGCATCAGTTCCTCCATAATTATAAAGTAAAGTTGCAATTAAGCAGACCATGACAATACAGCACAGAAAAGAAAACAATAGATGATCCGCAGTAGAACAATCATCATCATCATCGTCATCAATTCATCATCATAAATAAAGACTAGTAATTGGAGCAAGAAAATTCATGTCACACAACACAAAGAACAGCTACATATATCAGATGCAGAGAAAGCCATTACATTTCAAAACTTTTTGGTACCTCAAATCCTAATTAAAGGCAGATTATGATAATTTTCAAGCAAACAATGTTTGTGAGTTGTGACTGAAGTAAATCACATTGGCATCTTAATACTACAATCACTTGAAATTTGTGTTCCACAATAATTTTCAAATTTATTATACATTTGCATAACGCAAAATCATAACTACTGACCACATTTCACAAGCATTACAGTTCTTCCATGATTTTGAACTAATCTTGCAATTAAGCAGACCATGACAGCACAGAAACGAATGCAACAGATATTCCGCAGCAGAACAGTCATCATCATCATCATCATCGTCATCATCATAATCATAATCATCATCATCATAAATAAAGACTGTTACTTCGAGCAACAAAAGTTCATTTATCACAACATAAACAGCTACACATATCAAATGCAGAATGCGGTTACATTTCAAAACTTTTGGTACCTCAAATCCTGGTACACGAAGTATCAAAGTCGTCCGGAGCCACTCTTGCAATCCAAGTACTAAGAGTCTTCTTTATATCAGCATGATTCACATAAGCCAGCTCGTACATACTACACAAATTCACAACAAGTGTCTCGTTCAGTGCCACAGTCGGAACCCTCTCCAATGCGCTCTCCAGCACCTTAATCGAGTCCGACAAATCCCTCAAATACATCAAACAGAGAGCTTTGTTGTTGATCGCCACAAAATCGGATGCATCCCTCTCCATACACTCTTCATACTCCCTCACAGCCGATACATAATCCTTTCCAACCAAATACATCAATGCCTTATTCCTACCTACCAAATTCTTCAAATTCAAATTCACATCCCCACCCTCACTCTTCTCCGCCATTTTCTCAGCCAATTCAAAGCTCCGTTTGGCCCCTTCCAGATCGCCGTATTGCATCTGAACGTAACCTAATTTGGACACCATGAACGGATCCTCGGTTTTACTAGTCTCCGATTTCAACAAATAGAGACACACCTTAAATTCCTTCAGACTCAAATGATGACTAACAATCGAATTGATCACAAATGTTTCACGCTTCTTCCACAGATCGATCGAGATTTCTGTAATCGAATCGCGATTGCGCGACAATTTCGTGTCGCGAATGAAATGCAGGAGAACGTAAAGACGATCAAGCGATAATTGGCGATCACCTAGGGTAAACGGCAAGTGCGCGTGCAACCAACGGAGCGCGAAGGGGACCATGGATCCGGACTTGTGGTTCGGGTACTGATCCGGAAACGACTCGAACAGGTACTGCTTCGATCCGAGATCGTCATCTAGGGTTTCGAGCTCCTGCTGCGCGTCGGCGAAGCGGCGGAGCTTGACCAGGGCGAGGACGTTGAAGGTGAGGTATATTAGGTGCTCGTGCGGCCGCGAGAGGAGGGAGAGCGAGCGCGAGCGCGCGACCTTGTCTAGGATCGTCCGCCACGCGCCGCGGCAGGCGAGGTCCTGCAGAGTGGAGAGATCGTGGCAGTGAGAGTTCAGAGAGGCGTACGGACTCGATAGCGGATCGTCGACCGTGGCGGCGGAGATGGAGGTGATTGGAGAAGAGTTCGTCGGTGGTGGCGGTGGTGATTCAGACTCAGGCGCATCCATGGCGGAGGAAAGCTATCGTGCGCCGTCGGTGAAATTGCAGCTATTTGTTGACTTGTTTTGCAGGAAAAATATTGGGTTTTGTTTTAGAGGCCCAAAATCATTGGGCTTAAAAATTGAATAAACTCAAAGGTCGCCACGGTTTGCTTAATTGCTTCGATTCACCATAACGGTTGATATTATCTCAATTTTTTATTATAATATTTTTAGAGATAATTGTAAGTTAAATCATAACTTTTCGTTGACTTATGTTCAATCTCATAACTTTTGAAATTAGAACGTAATATCATAATTTTTGATATTTTCTCAATTATCCCACATATCAAAATTTCGGTGAAATTGGTGGTGATGTGTGGGCCAAAATTCAACGAAAAGTTATGATTTAAATGACAATTATCTCAACGATATCGTTTTGAAGAACGAACGTTTTGTCCACGTCGGAAATTTTGGTTGACACGTCACCACCAATTTCACTGAAATTTTGATATGTGGGATAATTGAGAAAATGTCAAAAGTTATGATTTTATGTTCCAATAAGTTATAAGATCGACCAGAAGTTAACGAAAAATTATGATTTAAATGACAATTATCCCTATTTTTTAAATGGACTCATAGTTTAGACTGTTAATCATAAATTTATGTGTAAACTCTTCTAAATAGATTTAAATTTTAATATACTTATTAACCAACCAGTGTGTGTTTTAATAATGATGGACTTGCTTTCATTAAAGGTTATACTCTCTTTTTTTGTTATAATAAGGTTGAATATTACTATATGTTATTTTTTAAAAGCTTCTAATATACTACATATGTATGAATTCAAAATTAAAAATGATTTTATGAATGTTTCCTTTAACCTTAGCTTCCTTTAGTTTTTTGTAATTAAAATATTGCAAGAAAAAGCAACTAGGTGCATGACTTGGTAAATTAATTAGGTTATAAAATTGATTATGTTGGGGATGGACATGTTTTTATAATTATTTTTTTATTTTAATTATTAGTTAGTTTATAAAATTGATTATAGTAGGAATGAATTTCTCTCTATAATTAATTATTTCATTTCTGAAATAGAATATATTTACTAAAGTTCATTATATTGATTTAAAAATTATACAAGATAACTAACATTTATCATAATTTAAAATGGGAAATAATCAGTTATATATAAAATTGATAGTTCTAAATATTGATCTCGCCCGCGAATTATATCACTAAGCTTTATTAGGAGGATTAACAATTTAGCTGTATTAAGATAAATTTGTCTATTTAAAATAAAGTAGACAAATATATAAGTAGTCGATTAAAATCTTTTAAAAATATTATTCGTGACTATTGTAATATTGTCGAATTATACCTTTTCGATATCTCTATTATATTTTTACTGCAGTGAAATCAAAACGTAACAACTGTATTTGGGCAAATGGAAACGGTTTGATTTTTCATACTTGTGTACTTTTATGACTTTTATTTGCACTAAAATAAATCAAATCACAAGTTCAAGAAATAATGATGAAGAAATCTTATCCCAATATCTATAGAATTTAGTGTGGTGCTAATCCTCATTATAATTTGGCTTAAGCTTCAAACTATCCCTATAAATCTTCTAACAATTCACTCACAATATGACGTGTACAAGTGACACGTGTCACTCTAAAATCATAGTAGCTTTCTATTACTAGAGGTACAGAATCAGCAACATCGGATTTTCAAAACTACCTAGTTATTGCTAAGAGATTTGTCAAAGTCTTGTTTGGCGCAAATATATTTTAACAAAATTTAGTTTTCGAAATACACAGCATGATATATTTTTATTTTTATTTTATAATTCATGTTTTTACTAAAAACTGATATGCACTATGTTACTTTGTGAAACGTTAATTTAGAGTCAAAATATAAAAAAAGTCATCGTCGTCACATAAGCTATGATGCCAAACATGACTTATGGAAACTAGTAATTCTCAATAAGCTAATAATAAATGTAGGAGTCAATACACCACTCTTTATATATTCCAAATTATGTTTCATATTATTTTAGTATCTCATTATTCATACAAACTACATGTATTTACATATATATAAAAATGCTCATAATCACTTTTTACGTTCATTTTACAAAATTTCTTAGGCCTATAAATATAGGGCTTGTTGAGGCAACACTTTGCCAACTTATATAGCGAACGCATTTCAAATCAAGAAAGCAAGCAAGATGGGCCGAAAAATCGACATGAAAAAAATAGAAGACGTAACAAAATGTCAAGTGACGTTTTCAAAGCGCCGCAGCAGCCTCATGAAGAAGGCTAATGAAATCGCGATTTGCTGTGACGTTGATGTCGCATTTGTTGCGTTTTCGCCATCTGGCCGAGTTAGCAAGTTTTGCAATAAAAGAAGGTGCGTGTGAGTTGTAACTTAATTAAAAAAAAAAAAATCCTGTTAAGCTGAAGAGAATCATTAAGTAAAAAGAGAGAGAGAGAGAGAGTGTCTATATAGACTAATTCGAGTGTTTTTGATGTTTTTGTCTTTCCCCCTCACAGAATCGAAGATTTGCTCCATCGTTATGTTAATCTACAAGCAGAAAGTAGATTGAGGTAGTCAAAATTATCTGTCGAGCTAATAAATTATCAATTATTAATTTTTATTTAAGTACTTACTTTTAGTTGTTTGTTTTGCTAATAATTGTGATATGTTGCTGTGGTTGAGGAGATGCAGTCAGTTAGACGATGTTCAGGTATTTTTTAATACCATGAATAGTTTCTAATATATAAATTTATTATGGATATGATCATTCTTTTCTGGTTATCATCTTCTGAACATAATGAATTCGCATATTTTCTGTTCAATTATTTACATGAAGCGGAAACTCCAGAAGTTGAAGAATCTCGACCATATTAAAAGTGACACTAGCAAGTTGCAATATTTGGACAAACAGTAATTCTCTCTCTCTCTCTCTAAATTTATACCTCAAATTTTATTTGTGTAATTATATATGGTTGTTGTATATGTGAATTTAATTCGGCAATGTGAAATGAATTCCGTATCTCAACAAAGTAGTATACTTTTCAACAAAATCTGTAGTTATCTCTTGATCTAATTCCATAGCTGATAATAAAATATTATATACTTGGTGCATATATATATATGGAATTTGATGGGTCGTCTTTTTTGGGGCTAACTGTTTCAAGAATTGAGGTACGATTGATTTCTCATACTATTAAATACGGTTTTACCCAAATTGTGAATTCTATATAATTCAATTAGCTTCCAATTGCTCCTGATCAGAATCTTGAATTGCAAATTAAAAAGAGTGGTCTAGAACTTCAAATTTTAGAAGCAAATCTCAGGTAAATTATTACAGTATTTTTAACCTAATTTATTTAAACTTCTTAATCCTTATTATACCATGTTAATTAAACAATTATTTTAATGTTTGTAGAGATTATGAATTGGATCCGGAGCAAGAGCCTTCCTTACACCTTTTATCTTGGTGTGAGAGAAACATTAATCATTCTCTAGAAAGAGTCCTAGCTAGAAAAGTTAGTTTCTAAATTTCATCTTATTATTTTCTAAAATATTTTTAAAATAGTAATATAATATTAATCAAATACTAATGATACATTAATTATTTTGTAGAGCGCGTTGTTTAAGCATCTGCAAACATCAAATGTGCAATCGAGTTTTCAAGTATGATATATATGAGCATCGATCTTTGTAGAAGAAGATGTTTAATTTGTTATTTAATATCAATATTACTATAATTAGATGGATCCAACGGTGTTGCAAAACGAAGATGAGATTTCATTTTCTTCAAATTTCATGGAGAAGGAGCTTAATTCACCCATAAGTCCATTTAGGTAAATTTCTTTTACTTATGTTTTTGTTGACCACTCTTATCAACTGGATGGATTCCTTTTACAGTGCCAAAGTTGGACTTGAAGACATACTCACTCAACTAAATCCTTTACTGCAATTGGATGTTGAGACATCCAACATACGTAATCCGGGGACCGTCGTACAATTTGGTCATCAAACTCCCTTGTCGTTGCAAAATTCGCACCAGGTCAAATTAGTGTATATAAATCAACATTATAAGTGCTTGATATAATTTCTCACTGGCATGCATGGACGGACCCAGTAAGAGATGGGGAGGGGCTTAAGCTTCTACCAATTTTTTTCTTCTTTTTTCTATTTTAAATTTTGTGGAAATTATCGAAAATTGTCTTTAGCCTTTTCGATGCCAATACCTCGAAGATCGAAAAGTTGAAAGTTGGAGGATTTCAGCCCCTACCAACATTTTCTTCTGCGTCTGCCATTGCTGACATGCACGCATTATATAAAATTAAACTTAATTTGATTAATTTTATATACATGTATTTACTGAAAATATTAGACCTAATAAAATATGAAATTTTTTTAGGCAACGTTGTCAAATGCATTCTACAGTTCCATCCCGAGCTTAAGCAACATGCCACCTCCAAGGTACATACTTTTTTAATATTAAATTTATCAATTTTCACGGTTAATTTAAAATATTGCATATATTTATAGAGTTTCTTTGAAATGTGTTTAATATAATAAATCTGGGGTGTATAATTACATACATTTTAAGCAATGATGTTTTTTTTTTTTTTTACAGATCTACATCGAGCACAATATTTACAAGTTATGATGGCAATTTACAAATACCCGAATTTGATACGATCCAAACTACCTTGCAATATGCAACTTGCAACTTCACCAATAAGGGTGAAGAGACCAGCCAATCAAACATGTTGGATAATTTAAAACAAGAGGTAGATATGCGAAAATTTTACCAAAATCAAGATAGCGGCTACGAATATTTAAAATAATAGTAAAAAGAGAACTTTCTAATATTAAGTATGCCATTTTCCCTAAAATTAAGCCGTTTAATGCACAATTTATATGTAGCTAGCTATATAATACATTAATTGCTCGAAATTTTTCTTTCCTTTTTCATTTTAAAAAATACACCAATTTTTTGAAATTTCATTTTTCTTAAATAATTATTTATTTTTGTGTGCATTGAATTATTTGTGTAGGGTACTTCGGGAGACAACACGTGTTGGACATCGAAGATTCAGAAGAGCAACTTATGGGAGTGGGAAGACTTGCTTCTTGATGAGAATTCTTCGGATTTTCAAAATAATTAATAAGCTTAAAAGTTAAAGTCGAGACTTCTTTAGTGTTGCTTCCAAAAAAAAGGAATACTTATAATTAATATTGCAAAAAGAAAAAACAGGAAGAAGAATGTAAAGACGGAAGAAGAGGAGAAGGACGTCAAAGGAGCTAAATAAACAAAATAAAACTATTGATGGAGTAGATAGGATTTATTTCATTTCTGTAACATATGTATGTTCTCTTCGAGTGTAATTTTGCATCTCTAAATATTGTAAGATATATTAGTGGAGTCTTGGACACTTATATCAACTTATTTTCTTCGAACTTCACGAAACCAATATATAAAATGAAGTTATAATAAACCAACATTAGATCCTACAAAAACCTTATAACTAATTTCCAAATTATAATTGCGAAAATATAAATAGTGATATCTAAAATATAAAGTTTACAAGAGCATCACAATAGCGGCTCTTTGGACGAGCCACTAGCCGAAGCCATCGGCGACCCACCATTGTAGAGGGGAGAGCCAGAGGCTTGAGCCTCAAAAGCGGCTCTTCACCCAAAAATGCCGCCACGCACACCTCTCATGTATTAGCATCTCTCGACCAATCAGAGCACGACGAGTGCAGCGGCGGATACGGGGGGGGGGAGCGGCCGACCCCCCTGACGGGCAATTTCCCAATACCCTGGCCGGAAAACCACCATGTTCGCCCCCTCCGTTAGCTATCGGCCCGTCCTAAAAAAGAAGATGACTGAAAAATTTAATTTGCAACTAATTCCGCTCCTTCCATTTGTCAGTTCTAGATCTGCCACTGCACGAGTGCAACGTACGTGCTAGGCGTGCGAAATTGCATAATTTTGTGCAAATCTAATTTTTTTTAAATCTTCAAAAATAGTTTAAATAAATATATTTTAATTATTTTTTATTTATATAGGCAATGACTAATATTCGAATTAATTTTTTTATTAAACTAGTCGTTGATCAACAGCTTGCCTCTTTTTTATATATTTTTTTATAGTTTTCCTATTCTATAAATATCTCTCTCACTTCATTTTATTTACACACTACAAATTCATTTCTTCTCCAAATCTTCTCCAACTTCTATCTAGAATTTAATATTGATTTTTCTTTCAAATTTCTCTTTAGAATATGGATTTTCATAGCTTTGGCAATGTCCCCAACTATTCATATTAGTTTGACGACCCCCTCCGTCTCACTCGCAACGCGAGGGTGCTTGTCATTCGTGATTTGGAGGAAATGAAGTAGGCCAATTAGCCCTGATAGAGGACGTACGTGCACCAGAAATGTTTGGCATGATTTTGTCGTGCGGCTCGAAGTGCATTCAGCGCAATATATGGAAAGCCGTTAACAGCCCAAAATTGCCAACAATTGTTCCATATGCACGAGGGACGACACGACTTCCCTGTCATGTTTCGTAGCAACGATTGAATGCATTGACAGTTGAAAAATTGTCATGTGGCATGGAGGGGCGCATACACAAGCGGCCACAAAGGTACCCATCCCACAATTGTGCTCGAAGTAGTGGCCGACCAACGACGAAGGATTTGATATGTTTTTTGGTGTCACCGGCTCCAACAGTGACATCAACATCCTGAACCACTCTGACATCTTCAGCGATGTGTTGAATGGTAGGGCGCCACGCCGCCGGCGATACAATTATTTGACAATGGTTGTCGCTAAAAAATGAGCTATTATCTAGCCAACGGCATCTTTCGAGATAATCGACCTTCATGAATACCATTCTTATCCCACTGGGCCAAAAAGAGCTCGTTTCGCCTAGAAACAGGGGGCTATGCGAAAGGATGCTGAACGATCGTTTGACATTCTCCAAGCACAGTTCGGGATCGTGAAAGGTCCGGGACATATGTGGTATAAGGACGTGCTAGCCGACATCATGTATGTGTACATTATATTGCACAATATTATCATTGAGGACGAAAATGAGGTAACGCCTAATTGGGAGGACGAAGACACTATCGGCACCTCAACCGTTAGAGAAATACCATCTCAAGGTGTGCCCCCGTTATTTTGCATATTCTAATCGCGTCGTGAGTCGATGTGCGATAGAGATTTGTACAAAGCAGATTTAGTTGAACACATATAGAGGCGTTTTGGTCCCCTCGGCGAATTATTTGGATTTTAAATTATGTAATTTTAGGATTGAAATTATAAATTTTATTATTTTAATAATATAAATTTTATTTTAATTAAGTAATTTATGATTTTAATTATATAATTTTGTTATTTTAATGAAATTTATATTTTAATTATAATATATATATATATATATATAATTTCAAAATTTATGAAATAAGAAATAATTAAAAAATAAGATGGGATCCATAAATAAGGGAAGAGCAAAAGGAATATACTCTGTTGTGGATGAAAAAAAAAAAAAAGTCTCATGGGTAAGAAAAGGAAAACGCAAGTGCTTAGTCCCTATACCCAAAGTAGCTCGGCTAATCTGTTGGGCCACTTAATATTTAATGAGAGGGAACAACATGGGCCTTGATGGGCCTCCCATTAGATTTATGGGTATTAAAAGATTTCAATTTGGACTAAGTTCACTGTATTCCAAATTAAAATTTGAGGACAAATAGTGAATTCTATAGGAAAATGGGATTGGATTATAATAAAGAACTACAGTCAGCCAAATAATATGCATTTGATTATGTAAATGGTAAAGGAAAATCGGATTAGAATCAATTAAAGGTTAAGATTAACTGGAGGCAATTAATTAAAGGTTAAGATTAAGGGTAGAATTTGCTTTAATCAATATTTGGATATAAGTCTTTAATACTTGCCTTTCTTTGCACAACACGGCGTAGGGCTTCCTTAATTCGCACTTGGCAATTTTCCAAGTCTCCTAGATTTGTAAACTTGTCTAGATCGGGTTCAAACACTCTGTCGATGAACAAACGACGAGTTTACTAAATGTAATACAGAAATCGAACCATGAGAGTATTTACCTATCTGGTTTTTAGTATTATTGTTGGTTCGTGCATACTACCTAACTTCTTTTTCACTATTCTCCACTTGTCTCTGCAAATCTAGAATTCTTTCTGTATTTCCTGAAAAACAAAATGGACAAATTATTTAATCAAAATAAATCCTGCACTTTTTTAGCTTTAATATTTTACCTCAGTGTCAGATCCAGGAGTTGCAGCACTGGAAATATAAATTAAAAACAAAATCATATAAAATGAGCATATACTTCAATGGAAGATAAATAATTTCCAAGAAATATGAAAAAAAAAAAGAAAAAAAAAACCTTTGCATAGCAAGATCCTTTTCAGTTTTTATTTTCGTTAACGTGTTCACTATTTGCTGCATCAATGGAAAAAAGAACAGTTATTAATTCCATAAAAATACCATATAAAACAATTATAGAATAAATGTGTCTGGCTAAAGCACCTCTCTATTTGCAATAATCCTGCATTTTCCAAAAAAAAAAAAAAAAACATTGTTATGTTGCAATAAATAAAAATTAGTGAAACAAAATTTAGTCTCTGTCACTGTCACGATCGGAGAGATTAATGTAAGGTCCTGTTTGGTTACCAAGATAAGCCCAGATAGGCTTATTTATCTGGGCCAAACAGTACTATTTTTCTTGTTTGGTACACAAGACAGGGCCCGAGATTATAATCT
>JAYDZE010544205.1:0-14216 GCA_034509125.1 Monilaria moniliformis
GGCACCCAACGGGGGAAGAAAGATGCCGCGACAGCGCTCTTCAACTTGTGCATATACCAAGGCAACAAGGGTAAGGCCGTGAGGGCGCGCGTCATTCCCACACTGATGCGACTGCTCACCGAGCCTCAAGGCACCATGGTGGACGAAGCGCTCGCAATTCTGGCGATACTGTCCAGCCATCCCGAAGGAAAGGCAGCCATTGGAGCTGCCGAGGCAGTACCCGTTTTGGTGGACGTCATCGGCAACGGTTCACCCAGGAATAAAGAAAACTCGGCTGCCGTGCTGGTGCACCTGTGCTCGGGCGACCAGCAATACCTTGCCGAGGCCCAAGAACTCGGCGTGATGGGGCCACTGCTCGATTTGGCGCAGCATGGGACGGAGAGGGGCAAGCGGAAAGCCGCCCAGCTGCTCGAGCGGATGAACAGATTCGTAGAGACACAGAAGGCGGCGCGGGCAGCACAGGCGGAGAATCAAACACAGAATCAGGCATCCCAACCGCCGTCTTCCGGTAACGCTGAGATTAGTTGATGATTCTTGTTTTTGTGTTGATTGCTATTTGGGGTTTGTTGGTTTGAGTTATAGCTTGGTTAGAAGGGCAAAGGTGGAAGATCACCTGCCCATCCTAATTAAAGTAATTTATTGGTTTTAAGTAGAGAGAGAAAGAGAGAAAGAGAGAGCAGAGAGTGAAAGTGGCCAAGCTATGACATATTGTGAATGCCAATTGAACCATGTATAATACAAGTGTAATCATCCCCGGTTTTTTATTTAACAACATTGCTGTCTTCATACCTTACAAAACTGAATCCTTTGCCACGATAATAAGTTAAAGATTTATCTTTTTTCTTCGAAGATATTTTATTCACCATAGTAAACTACTCAGCCCCAAAATAGTGACAAATTAAGGTTTCAATTTCATTTTATTATTTTCATAACTAAAACTTACATTTTCGGCTGGAAATTGTAAATCGATCAGCGGTATAGCATCTTCAAGGAAATGTATTACTTTCTTCCCCTTTGTGTTTTAATCACATATATACTTGATGCATGCTCGAATGATGCTATTTTGATAAGATAGCCTACTAAATCTTTCGTATATGTAATCTATATATAGAAGCTTTTTTAAGTCCTAATTTCAGACACTAGATTAAATATTATGGTTAATTAATTAATCTAGATAGTTGATATCATTGTTGTTAGGGTTAAAAACAATTGTTGTTAGGGTTGAAAAACATTATTGTTAGGGTCGTGTATACGTTGGTCAAACTATGACGATATAAAAACTAAATATGATTGTAAGGAATAAAAATACTGTTTGCTAAAATTGTTTGATTACGGTGGTGTTGTGGGCGGATAGCCGAGCCGGTAGCTGCAGCTTTAAACTAAAAAATTAAGGAAATTTTGGAATTGACTTTTAATTAAATATTTTATTTATTTATTTTTAAGTATGTAATTCTATATATTTTGAGTTGTGTGTGCAAGTGTATATATTGTGTGTGTGTCGTGTGGGTTTATTATGTGCATTGTATATCTGTGCAGTATGTGCATCGTGTGTGCGACATTATCGTGTATGCTTAGTGTTTGTTGTGTGTGTAATTTTGTGTGTGTTTGTCGTGTGTTGTGTTTGTGCATGTGTGCAATTTGTGTGTGCAGTGTGTGCGTTGTTGTCGTGTATTTTGTGTATTTGTTTTGTGTGTCGTGTGTGTTTCTGTGTGTTTGTTGTATGTTATGCAGTGTGTGTGTGTGTTGTGTAATATGTGTACTGTGTGTTGTATGTTGTGTGTGTGCAGTGTGCAATGTGTTGTGTTGTGTTTGCAGTATGTATGTGCAATATGTGTATTGTGTGTTGCATGTAGTGTGTATATCATATATGTTTGAAAGATACTTAATTTTATATTTATTTGAATTTTCAAATTTTTACTTTAACTATAGAAATTGTGAAATTTGGTGGATTTGGAATTGAAATTTCAATTACAAATCTAAATATTTATATAATATCAAACAATGAATTTGGAATTGAAAACTCCAATTCCAAATCCAAGGCTCCAAGCCTCTAATTCTATGATAGCAATATTTGAAGGAAACATGGACTCAATTTCATTAGACAAATCTAGCAAATAAACCCTCTGCGCCTTTATCTTGTGCAGCGGCACCGCCGGCACTGATTCAAGTTTTCTCGGGGGCGGAGGGCATTTCGGCAAAGCAAAACTCCACGATCCTAGTGCACCCTCCATCTTGAACGTCAACTCTAGGCGATACTAGGGTTTCAAGACGATTGCTGTAGACTTGTCGTTTCGTCGTTACATGCAAATCTTTCTCGTAACAAGTGATCTTGTCTGGCAGTTCCATTACATAAAATGATGAAGATTTAAACTATCAAGTAATTTTGCTGTTGTTGAAATTTGTAGGGGTTTGGTGAACTATGTGTGATTTCTTGGGAGGAAGAGATAGCAAATGGGAAGGAAGAACTAGGGGTTTCATATTTGGTGCTTGAGTTTGAAAAATATAATCATCCATTTTCATGCCACACCTCTCTTGACTTCTTTTTTCTGGTTTTGCCTTTTTCCCAATGCTTTTTTGTTTGCTATGTGTGTGAGAGAGAGGTAGGATTTTGATAATTGAATAAGAAAAGGTCCTTTGCCTATTTTTGTTTTTTCTGCATGTAAGTATCAGAAGTTTGATTTTTCTTTCTTTAAATTTAAGTTGGCTGTTGATTTCTCCCCTATATATAATACAATTTCAACAGATTCTATTGATCAATGAAATGTGTGCATATTTTGCATTATGCACTAATTTATAATTAACTAGTACAAATTGCGAGATAGATATGAAATATTAATGTATCATGTTGTCTCTATTTTGCGTAATTTTGCATTGTGCATTTAACTTTGTACGTTTTTCATCATGTGAGGAAAATAGAATAATATTTCCAGTAATTAAACATACATCTTGCCCTCTCCCTCAAGACCGATCACATTACGTGCACACATTCATTTATTTGTCAGAACTGGACGAAATGAATCAAAGACATTTCATAGGATACTCCTCAACCGATGAAACAGAATAATTAAAAACTATGATGCCTTATCTACAAAAAAAAAGTTGGTTAATCCCATGTGAAATTGGGATATTAAACCGAACCTAATGGATTAGTTGCCACCCAATCCCTTGACACCCCATAATTATAATGCATTTATCGTGGAAAAAGCTTTCTAATGTTATTTACTTGGATTGATTTTAAACAACTCTATTTAAGCTCGATCAACAGTATGTTAAGTTCTAATGAAGTCTTAGCTACTCCCACATTTTCATGCTAACATTCCAACAATATTGCATTGTCAAACCTTAAACGTTATTGTGTAGGCGTTTGTTTCAGCCCTGCAGAGCCCCGAATGTTTGGGAATACAACATCCTTAAGGGTAAGAACCTTTTCCGATGATAATTTCAGGAACATAGTACATGCACCAACCACTTCGGATGAGGCTTGGTTACATATATGAAGCTTTCTACATCTAACTCTTTGTAGGTAGAAAATACTTTTTTTTATTATTGGAGTACACATGACATGTGGCACCCGTATCAACAAACCATTCTTTTGGATTGTTGGGTGGTCCCCTTCGGACACCACTGTGACTACCTCGTGGTCCTCATTGTCTTTGACAACACATTCAAACAATCTGCACATCATTGCCTTCAATAATATGTACATAATTATCTAAAGCACTAGGTGCACCGTTATATTTAACATTGCGTGCACCTCGATGGTTACTACCAAATCTAACTTGGTATTCCTTGTCCAATGACAAACGATAACGTAACTCGAAGTCCCAAAGAGTTAGCCATTTCGTAGTCCAAAACTTTGCGACTACATGTTGCTTCATTCCAGTGTCAGTGTTTCTGTTTCCTTCATCTCCGATTGATATTATCATGTCTTATAAGAGTACACTAATTTGTCTTGCAATTGTTAGAAATATGAAAAAAAAAATCAAGCCATATGCATGTGGTACTCTAACTAATACAATCAAAAGAATTAACAAAACAAATTAAACAAAAATTCCAACGAAATAATAAAACAAAACTAACAGTAAGTCAAGTAGAGCAAAGCTCTTCTCTCGCAAGACAAATTACGCCCCAACTAGTGCACTCGGATTGGCGTCTCAAAAATAAACAACTTCCTTCTAGCGTGTAGAGGCACCTCAAACTCGTTAGGCACCAACGAATTTGGCGGAATTCTAAGAATCGAGCAAACAATGCTCCTAAAGAGACTAAGTTATGGATGAGTGATGCAAACACTTGTGAGCTTAGAGAGAGAGATTGCATTGGAAGAAGTACGAATGTCGTGTGTTTCTCACTTCCAAAGTTGACACTTATTTATAGGCTCAAAAGAGGACTTGGAAAGGCTCGGCCATTACAACCCCTCATTAATACACCAACGATTACAATAGCTGAAAAACAAAAGGCCTCGGTAACTGAAAAGCCAAAGACCTTGACCACATGAAAAACCAAAGATCTTTCATTTATTTCCAACAAAAGTGACGATTGTCCTAACAAATTTTTTAATTGCTATATTTAGATTATATTTTGTATTTTCTTTAATTTTACTATAGATAAATATCCAAACGGACCAAACCTATTTCTAAATAATAGTAACATATAATTTTGTTAGTCCATTTTTAAAATCGTACCTACTGACGTTAGCACTATAGAACTAACCCTAAGTTTTTGTCATGTGGCTTAGTTGACATGGCCCACGCCAAAGAAGCATGCTACGTTGTTGTTCAAGTGTACATTATATTGAGTCGCAACATGCATTATTTGTTAGCACGGCGCCTTTTTTTTATATATCATCTTAGCTAGGATTCCCATTTGGAATTTGGGTTTATGATTATTTTTCTTTTTAATTTGCCCCCAATTGTGGAGGGGGCATTAAATTTTTTCTGAATTTCATAATGTTGGAGCAGGAAATGAAGGGGTATATTATGAATTTTTTAGTGAAAAAATTATCACTGAATTTTTTCAAATCACTGATTTTTTTGTGTATACGATTTGCCCCCAATTATGAATTTTTGCTTTAGATGCCATATCTATCATATCAAATCACTGCATTTTTATGTATATTATGACTAAATGTATATTATTTGTATTCATATTGTCAAAAAAGTAATTATATACTGATTTATTCATTTCCATCAAGTATATTTTGTATTTGATTTATCTTTGTGATAGAATGATGAGAGCATTCCTCAAAAAGGAAGAGAGAGACTATGTATTTGAAAAGTCGCTCATTTTGAACCTCCGATCGAGAAGAATGCTGGTTTAATCTAATTCCAAAAAAACTATGATTAATCGATAAGTGGATCATCGATAATGTCATGATATGGTGGGGCATTAGGGTAACAAAGCAAAGTGCACACACTTTCATGCCACGTAATTACAAATCATTAACTATTTCCCATGCATGTCCCCATCATCAACATCATCTCTCTCTCTCTCTCTCTCCACTTCTCTTTGTACACATATTATGTTTTATTAGTATATTGTTACATTTTCTCAATTCTCATCCACACACGAATATTATATGTCACACAAATACGTACTAATCGACAATATCTAATTAATAAATGATTTATATGATAGATATTGTATCTAAAGAAAATTGTGAAAGATCTTGTGGTGCAGCCATTTACTCTACCTACATGCTCCTAATTATTTGTATTAAATCGATCAATAGATGTATGGACCAATATTTTTTTCATCTTCTTACCCTGTCCTTCTTCGTGAAAAAAATAATTTAATCATAATGAGCTAAATTTGGAGATCATTCGTTGACAAATTAATTAGTCATAATATACACAAAATCCGTACATCAATATTTTTTAGCAATCTAGTTTATTTGTAGATAATATGTATGCATAAATTATTATTACAAATTTATTTCAGTAATTGTGTATCGAATTTAAAATTTATACAAGTGGAGTAAACTCCATTCGGGCAGGTACTGGACCATCCTATTATGACCCAACTGTTTTCTAATTGGGCTCAATACTTTTATTTGAAAATTTATGTAGGGCTCAGATTTTATATATCTATGCCTAATATTTGGATAACAAAAATTCCTAAGTAGTAGTCTGTGTAGGCCAGCCCAGTAGATAACATAGATAAACAAATTATATTTAAATATCATTTTACCGATCAAGAGTCCCAAAATTAAGCATTAAGTCTTAGTATATCTAGAGGCTATAATTTCGAGTTTATGTTCGAAGAGTATCATACATATGTATGAAACTTATTCAATAATCTTATGATTTTTTTTGATAGAATATAGTCATAATTATAATTACTACTTTATTGGAGGGATGCACAATGGAGTCACGGAAACTCGTAGCTGCGTCCTGAAAAAAGAGATTATTTTCGCTCTGCAGTTTAGATTTTTTCCTAAAGAATTAGAATGACGTGCAAACTTAATCTAATTTTAAAGTGATAGAGACAATTTTATGTTGGACTTTTGTAGACCGACTAACCTTCATTGTAGGATTGTACTATCCGTTCTTATCATATCTAATCCGGATTGAACACTTGGATTTATGTAATTGTTAGAGAAAAATGACTACTCTTGAATCTTGATGCGTGAAACCATCATTGATTGACAAAGTGCTTATTGCTTCCGTCTGATATATATAAAATACATATCTTGTATAATATTAAAAACAATAGTGGCTGCTTTTAAGGATTCTAATTGGCATAAGTCAAAGACGCGTTGACTGCAAACTGCAAACCAATATTACATATTTTGTATTTAACTTCCTTAAATTTTCGAAATCAACATTATCCGGTCACTAAACTAAATCATATGTCTTCACCCAATGCGGCTCCTGACAAATGAAGAAGGGAACGAAATCCTCCCACCAGATCTCAGAGAAATCATCTGGACGGCGCGACAAAACACGCTTCTCGGCGTGTACCATGCGAATAGAAAGGCAACCACGGCAGCACACAACCTAGCTCAACATGTGTCGAAAACCAATACCACCGTGGTGTGGCTAGAAAGCTATCCCAGATGGCTCCTTACTATTGTATCTGCTGATAATTTATCTTAATTAGTAGGAGTGTTTTGTCCTTAAAAAAAAAAAGCTATACATCGAATTCTTCATAAAATAATGAACCCTACATTATGTAGGCTTTGAATACAAGAGATCGATCTCTAAATTGTATTACAATCCATAATTGTTGAAACAATTTGATATGATCCCCTTTATTATGTCGGCCAAAAGGTTTTAACAAGAAATATACTTTTCTATTTTGATAATTATAATAACTCTAATTATAAGCCATGCCCAAGTTGGGCTATTATTGGACCAATTGGTCGTTTTCGTTGGTATTAGAAGTGGAGTCAAATTAAGACAGGTGATCAAATGAGAGTCAAACAAATAGATGTTTATGTATAATTACCTTTAACATCATCAAATGTCTCTATTATTTCTTAGTTACGTATCTACTTATTGACCCATATAATTGGACTTGGTCCTAGTCTTGGTTGATTTTAGTTGGATATTACAGTGGCCTCATTTTGATTTTTATCTTTACTTCAAACCAACTTTATATTCAAGAATTTTATCTTGAAACACTCTTATATAGCTATCTAAATCCTCATTATGAGATATGCCAAGCATGTTAGATCATGTCGGCACTATTCATATAAACATAAAAGACTTGTTTGAGACTGCCCAATCATAAAATAAATCAAGAGCAAGATTAAAATTTATACTTTAAAAGTATATTTATTTGGATTCAGATCTTAATCTGTCTCATGTCATGTGATAGACAATCTCATACAAGAGTCGACTACCCTTCTTACACAAATTTCTCAAATTATTATGAAAATAATACAAACCTTTCTTGATGAAAATGGAAAAAGAATATAGTTTCATGAATTTAATCCAAAATTTCTCTTATTGGCCAAGACCAATCCCTTATTCTTTATGGTGATCCATAATCCTTTATATAATAAAACTACCCCAATGAGCAAGATTGCAGATTACATACTTTGAGAATTTTATCGAGGATCCCACAAACATCTTTTTTGAATTAAACTAGGTATTTCCTATACGATGATCGCTTTCACTTAATTGGTGTTGAACAACCTTGCAATCAAACATTTTTGTAAATTATTTTATTTTTTTAGTTGGGATAATAATTTTTTGACATTATAATTTTATGCCATAGTACCTTTATTTTATTTTTCATAATTATATATTTTTGTTTTGACTAATATACCCTTATGCTATTTTGAATAGACATAAATCAATTAATAATATCAATCAATCTCTAAAATTGTGAAATTTCAAGTTTGTCTCCAAAATTCTCATATATTTAGGTTTTGATCGTCGCTTCTCTTTCTTGTTCGAAGAACTGATTGGCGTTTTCTCTCCAGAAAAAAAAAAAAAAACATTTGTTTTTGTTATTTTTTTAAGGTGAGGATGTCTTCCTATTAATGAAATCAAAATTCATTGACATCAACTATCTTCTCTAATCATACTCGTCAAAAATTGTGAGACTATAATTGACCTAATATTTAGTATAATCATAACATTTTATAACTAAGAAGAATGCAAATCGTGTGGGATGGCAGTACTATTAATTGGGATTTGGAACAAAATTAATTTAGAAGATTTCGTGCACTTTAGCACGATTTGAGATAAGTTCCATTAAAAAAATAGATTTAATTTATTTTTTAAATTAAAGAATCAAATTTTATAATAATCTTAACAGAAAAAAGGTAAAAAAGTTTACACATAAATTACTAAAAATTTCAAAATTAGTTAAAAATAAAAAACAATACTTCCTTCGTCCACCATAAAATGTCTCATTTTACAAAAAAATGTACTTTCCATAATAAAATGTTTCATTTCACTTTTACTATTTTTGGTAAATGTACCACACATTCTACTAACTAATTCCACTCACATTCCATTATAAAACTAATATATAAAAGTGAAATTCATATTCTACTAACGTTTTCCACTCACTTTCATTCACATTTTTTAAAACCCGCACCAAATCTAAATGAGACAATTTATGGTGCACGAAGGGAGTATAAAATTACTAATTAATCCATATTATGGTAAAGACATTATGTCTCCAAATCACGACCCTTTTAGTTGTGAATGAAAACGGTGGAGATTTGATCCCCGAACCTCTCTATTACAAGATAAGAAGTCGTATTGTTTGATGTTTCTGAAGAGACATGTAACTAATTATATAAAAACGAAAATTTGTCACAATTACCTAAATTATACATTTTTTCAATTATTTGATTTGTTTGGTACTATTCCGATACAAAATTGATAGCCGTTTGATATTATTTTCATTTTCTCCCACTCTTTAATTAAAACGAATAAAATACATGTATAATTAATAGTTGATACCCTCAACTCTAATTACAAGGATACTAGTAGTTGTTTGGTTGGTGTCCTCAATAATAATTAATAAAGTAGAGCAACTATGTTGAAAAAAGTGATGTCAATTTCCATAAAATGGTGTGAAAACTTGGAATTTAGGCTAACCATAAATAAATCCTTGAAGCTCAACAAAAAAGAACTGTACATCATTTTTTCACTTTTTATAATACTAATTAATGATAAAATAATCGAACTGCCCGCAAAATATCTGATTGCTGCCCGTTGTCACACGCCCCAGTGTTTCCGACACGGTCAGCTTTTGCGTCTCTCTCCTCTAATCTTGGTTCCCGGGCAGCTCCATATACAAATAAATATGTCAGACGCGCTTTATTTTTCTCTCTTCATCCCACCACCACCAACTTCCGCGGTGGTGCAGGAGGTGCGCCGCCGTCGCCGCCTTTTACATATCTATCGTGCCGGTGAGAGAGATAAAGAGAGAAATGGGTCAGGGGATGAGCTGCAGTAGCAGTGAGGAGCAGGGGCTGTTCAGTGCAGTGCAGTTGGGGGATTTGGAGATGTTTGAAGCCATTTTGAAAAGGGATTCATCTCTCATTCATCGCTCAACCGTTTATGATCGTAACTCTCCTCTGCATATCGCTGCCGCCAATGGCCAGATCGAGGTCCGAATCTTTAAAATGTCTTACTTTCTTTATATGCTGAATTTTAATTTTCTTTTCTGTTTCTTGTGTCTGTTTTGTGAATTTGGGATTCTTGTTTTGTGTGCTTCAGATTCTTTCATTGCTTCTCGACCGATCCGTGAAGCCTGATGTGTTAAATCGGCATAAACAGGTCTGCCTCTGCTTCTCCCTCGTGTGTGTGTGTTTGTGGAGAGAGAGATTGATTTTATCTCAGTTCATTTTATTGAAATATGCTTGATCTTTAGTGTTGATTAGTTGTGTAATTGTGTGATTGTTTGATCTTTGATTGATTGTGATGTGTGTATAGACTCCATTGATGCTGGCTGCAATGCATGGCAAGATCTCCTGTGCAGCGAAGCTGATTGAGGCTGGTGCCAATGTATGCAATTCCAATAAATGTCTCATTATTTATTAAATCAATCAGAATAGGCATGTCTTCTCATAGCTATTTTTTATTTTATCTTGTTAGATTTTGATGTTTGATACGCTTAATGGAAGAACCTGCTTGCACTATTCGGCTTACTACGGCCATTCTGATTGCCTCGAGGCCATTCTATCAGCTGCTCGAACCTCCCACGTCTCAGCATCATGGTAGGTTCTTGTTCAAGAGTCACCTTTCCTTCACAGTAAATTAAAATGAAATTTGAATGATCCATGAACGAATTTTGTAGGGGGTACTCTCGTTTTGTGAACATTAGGGATAGCAAAGGGGCCACACCGTTGCACTTGGCAGCGCGTCAAAGACGCCCTCAATGTATTCATATCTTGTTGGATAATGGAGCCCTTGTCTGTGCTTCAACTGGTGGATATAGGTAATGTTTTCATAGGCAATGCGTTTATGCTCTTGCTTCGTGTTTGTGTGATTGTTTCGTGCTTGATGATTTGTACTCTGCAGCTTTCCTGGTAGTACTCCTCTTCATTTGGCTGCAAGAGGTGGCTCTCTTGATTGCATCAGAGAATTACTGGCTTGGGGAGCTGATCGACTGCAGAGAGATGCCTCAGGGTATGTGATCTCGGGCTTCACTTGAATTTGCTATAATGGATTTTCTATTTCATACACTAGTTTTGCTGTTATTCAAGAACTAATTTTCTTTCCATTTATGTGCTTTCTGGTATATTTGATTGATTTAGTTGTTTCTACAAAAAGAGATTAGCCAAATGATGTTAATAGGAGAGTATATGAGGATATCTTTTGAGTCCTTATTTATACTATTAAAGTATGAAGTTCCAATTTTCATCTCTCCTCTCACCCCTTGCTACATGATAGCTTATACGTGTGATGTTTTGGGTGCGATCCAGGAGAATACCGTATGTGGTAGCTTCAAGGCATCGCCATGAAGCATGTGCGGCTCTTCTGAACCCTTCATCAGCAGAGCCTCTTGTTTGGCCGTCACCTCTAAAGTTCATCAGCGAACTCAATCAGGAGGCGAAAGCTCTATTAGAACAAGCCTTGATGGAGGCCAACAGAGAAAGAGAAAAAACCATCTTGAAGGGAACAGTTTACTCTCTCCCGTCTCCATCAGCATCCGACTCTGGAATTGATGACGATATATCTGAGGTAATCTCTCGATCGTTTTTTTCGCAAATATGATTATATAATCAAGAATCTAATTCAATAGAAATATTAATCTTTTATGTGTCACTGTGTAGGCAAGCGAAACAGATCTTTGCTGCATATGCTTTGATCAAGTTTGCACGATTGAGGTTCAAGGATGTGGCCACCAAATGTGTGCACAATGCACGCTCGCCTTGTGCTGCCACAATAAGCCCAAACCAACAACCTCTTGCCCTACTGTCCCGGTTTGCCCCTTCTGCAGGAGCAACATAGTCAAGCTCGTTGTGGCTAAGCTCAGGGTCGAGAATGACATTGAGCGTGACATCAGCTCCTCAAAGCCACGCAAGTCTTGGAGGTTGCGGAATTTGAGTGAGGGAAGCAGCAGCTTCAAGAGCCTATCCGCAGTGGGCTCATTTGGCAAGATGAGCCGGGGATCAGGCAGGTTTGCTGCCGAGGACGAGCTTCTTGATAAGCCATTGAGCCTTGAGACATAGATATGGCCGGGGATGAAGAACTTTGACTGGGTGAAACAAGCTTCGGATCCGGGAGGGGGGTCCAGAACTGCCATAAGGGCAGAGGTATACATAGCTCTCTCTGCATCTGCTTTTGTAGATTTCAAGAAAAATAAGCAAATGCATGTTTGCATGTTTTGAGTTTGGGGGTTTATTCGTTGCTGCTTTTGGTACATTAGTTATTGGTATTTACTTCCAAAATCAGTTTTAGGAAGGTATTCTTTGAAAATCCTGATGATAATATTCAAGAATTGTCATTCATTTTGCTGCTGCTTTCCTTTGTAAAATTACATGTTGTTGTAGAATGCAAGAATTCGGATCCAAAATGATGTAATCAGATGCTGTACACTTTGATGTTTGTAAGAATTTGTGGGAAACCAGAAAGAAAGAAAAAAATGAAATTGAATTTTAGGATATTAATAGTTGTGATGAATTGTCCCGTCTTTGCTGAATTATTTTTGTACTTGCACCACTCTGTAATATTCTTGTTATGCTTATTTTGAGAGATGAGACATTGAGATAAGGTTATTTATCATGGGACCCAACAAAAATTATTATCTGTCCAAACTGCTGATGCTTCGCCATTTATTTTGGGTTTTTTTTTGGTAGTGAATTATTTGCTGGAGACTGATAAGCTTCGGATCCTTTGGGTGGAAACTAACTCTTAGAGACTAGAGAAAAGAAACACCGACATACAAGAAAAGATGAAGGAGAAGGAAATATTTCACTACTGGTTCCATAAATTGCGACAAGGTGCTTACATCATTATAAATAAGCAAAACTATTATAGCATGCAATTGCGAAACAAACGTGTGTTAAAACGTGGGAAGATGGATGATAATGCAAAAAAATGTAAACATGCAATACTGACTAGGATCCGCCATTGTTGCGACTCGGAGACTGAAGAAAATGTCGTGCAACTATATGTTCTGAAGCCACTGAATGAGACTTTTCAACTATAACTCTTAGATTACGCCCCCTCTATTTTCAAGTTCTAGATTTGCCACTGGTATTGGAGAGTTTGTTGGGAGTATGTGGGGCAATGTGAGGGAAGGTGTTTGTTGTAGTTGAGACTTGGTCATGAGGAATAGCAGTTGGTCGAACCGTTGAGTGAGGAACTCGAACTTCATGTTGGTGGATAGATGTAGATAATCGAGTTGTTGTTGGAAAGGTGTAGGAATGGGAATTGAATGACCAGCAGAAGATCGTATGCGCATGGACAGATGAGGTAATGTGGTGGTGGAAGATGAGCTTGGGATGTGAGATATGAAAAAGTGAGGAGGTGATGACTGTGGAATATTGGATATGGCGGACGTTTTGGGAGATGGGTGTTCTTCGATTGCATTCTCTCAATGAAAGCACCAATTTAATAAGCTTTGGATCCTTTGAGTTTAACTCCTAGAGTAGAAAAGATGATGGAGAATGAAATATTTCACTACTTGTTCCATAAAAAAGACATAAATAAGTTAAACTACTACAATATGAAACTGTGAAACAAACATGTGCTAAAACGTGGGAAAATGGATGACAATGTAGAAAATGTAAATGTACAATCCTCACTACTCTGATGATAAGTGTATAACAATAAGACTTGGTCAAAAACCCTTAAACGTAATCCCTCAAATAGTTAGGTCTTTAAATTTTGCAAGTAGGTCGTCCATGACGATGGGCTTCGGTTGGAATTATTGGGCTAGCCTCATGATCGGTTGTATCAGAGAGACAACCTCACGTGGTGCATGTTGGATATTTTAGTGTAATTGGGTTAACTAAAGTGACAAATCGTCATTATAATACTTCGTATAAGTTCGGAGGTGCGGAGTGCACACTTATATGAATATGTTATGATCTTAGGGGTTCGCCCCTAAGGGACGGGGGCCCGGCCGCGTGAGTCATTCCGTGGATTCCAGATACTTCTACCTGGCCGGGTGAGAAGGTGGCATGTGTCCACGCGGCCGGGTGAGGCACGGCGTGGAGTCCAAAGAGTCTCACCCGGGCGGGTGAGACGGTGGCAGGACTCCACCCGGCCGGGTGCCCCTCGGCGTGGAGTCCAGAGAGT
>JAYDZE010544216.1:0-14214 GCA_034509125.1 Monilaria moniliformis
TTATAAGCCACGGGGGAGACGCATGAGGCGCATGCGTCGTCCCTAGACGCATCAGCCTCATGCGTCTTCCCTTGGCACCGAAACGGCATTCTTTTCGCTTAAGTGAAAGACGCATTCACCTAATGCGTCTTCACTTAAGTAAAGGCGCATTTCGAGAATGCGTCTTTCCCATTTCCGTAAGACAAAAAAAAAAGGTTCCCATTTCGGGAACCTTTTTTCTAAAATGCCCCAAATCAAGAATTTTGCCACACATTGTGTGCAAAGGTGGAGAGCACGGTGTTGGCGGCAACAAAGCACGCCGTGCTTACACGCGGACGCGTGGAAAAGCACGGTCGCGCACCACATATGCCAGTGTTGCGGGCAAGCATTTTTTAGCTGATGGTTGTGGCGCGTGTGTGACACGTCGGACAGGTATGATTTCAGTCAATGGTTGTGGCGCATGTGTGAAAACCAATTTTTAATAAAAAATTATTCTTTACCATTGAAGCAGCAGCAACTCTTCATTTTTTTTCTTTTTTTAATCCTACACTTATCTATAAATACATCATATTCCCTTTATTTCTTCAATCTCTCTCTAGCTTCTCTCTATATTTTAATCATTTTTTCTTTCAAATTCATCTCGTTTCTATGGATCTGTACGGCGGCACGGTAATTTCTCCAACGAAGATAATTCGGGCGACGAGTACGACAATTTTCTCCGAATGGCTCGCAAACGGAGACGGTTGTTATGCGTTATATGGACGCAATGGAGGCGACCAATCAACCACGATATAGGTCCATCGGGAATGAGAAGTTGTCGAAGCTCGCCTCGTGGGTTATTTCTCCAAAAATTTGCAATGAGGGCGGGTGTATTTCGTTGTCGGTTCTGTATGCGCAAAGATTATTCTTGCGCATAGCAAATACATTGACAGCGCGTGAAGAACTCTTCCAACAACGGTCGGAAAGGCTTGGGCAGCAAAGCCTTTCGATGGTCCAAAAATGTACATCGGCGATCCGACAGCTTGCGACTGGCGGAACTGCCAATATCTTCAACAAGTACTTGTACGTCATCGAATCAGCGGGACGAGAATACTTGAAACGATTCCGCAAGGCCATCCAAGAAGCATCCGATGTGGAATATTTGAGGGCGCTAACAACCTAAAACTGCCAGCGATTGCTCCGTAGTGCACAAGGCACAACACGATTTCCCCGGAATGCTTGGCAGCGTCGACTGCATGTATCGGGAGTGGAAAAATTGTCCAACAGCATGGAGGGACCAATATACCAGTGGTTGTGACTCTCATCCGACCATCATCCTAGAAGCAGTCGTCGACCAACGACTATGGATTTTCCATGCTTTCTTTGGTGTCGCCGTCTCTAACAACAACAACAACTACAACGTCCTCAACCACTCACATGTCTTCAACGACGTGTTGAATGGTAGGGCATGGGTGATGCGATTCACGGTCAATGGATGTCGCTACGACATTGGCTATTATCTCGTGGACAACATCTATCTGAGATGGTCGATGTTCGTCAAGACATTTTCATGTCCAACCAACCCCAAAAGAGGTTGTTTTTTCCTGAAATAGGAGTCGGCGTAAAAGGACCTGGAACGAGAATTCGGTGTTCTCCAAGCAAGGTTCGCGATCGTCAAATGTCCGAGGCGTATGTGGTTCATGGACGTGCTTGCCAACATCATGTGTGTGTGCATTATATTGTACAACATGATAAAGAATGGAAGGACGCCCATAATTGGGAATATGAAGGCACGGTCGGCGCCTCGACGTCCTTGACCGCACACGACAACCCATCTCAAGATGCACTCACGACCTTCCGAACTTACCAAATGTGTCGTAAGTCGCCACACGATAAAGAAGCCAATGGACAACTCCAACGAAATCTAGCTGAAGAAATATGGGCGCGCTTTGCGCCCCTCGGTGATTAGGATTTTATTTTAATTATGTAATTTTTTATTTATATTATGTAATTTTTAAATTTTAATGAAATTAATATTTTTTGTTTATTCGCAAATAAATTTAATTGGAATATATAAATGAGAAAGAATTTAAAAAAATAAGAAATTAGAAAAATATATGTTGAGTGAGATACATGAATAATGTAAGTGAAATGCTTCATAGTGCTCTTGTATTGTGGGTGATAAGTGAATTGCTTAAAAGTAGATGTAGGACCCTTAGTGTTTATGGGTTATACATGCCCTTAGGACATGGACAACCCACGTCTCTTAGGCGTCCCTTAACTGGAATTCATACTACTTTTTCCCCTCATCTCTTAACACCCACAACCATATCTCTTATTCATCTCAACTCTACCACTATTCATGGGTCTCATCTCTTTTCTTTTTCCTTTCTTATTTTATGTAATTTGCAGTTGTGTATATTTATATATTTTAATTAAATTCATATGCAAATAATTGATAAATACGAAATTTCATTAAAATTGAAAAATGAAATCATTGAAATAAAAAAATTATATAATTCAAATAAAATATTATTTAATTCAAATAAAAAAAATATAAATAACTTAAGAGACACCCAACTTTTCTTAGAGACTTTTCAGGTTTCTGCGATGTATGTCCAATTATCCCTCATTCATGTGAGACATGTCGTTGTTATAGGATTTGTAAAACAAATTTCGCAACATGCCCTCATTGGCCGTTTCAAGTGATGTTTGAACACAACTCATATCTTCCCTTGCTGCACTGCTCGTGCCTGCTGCTTTTACCTTGACTTTGTGCTTATTTGCCTTTTGTCCAACTAGACAACTCCTTCTTGACTCCAAGTTCACGCTCTCACCCTCCTCATAGCTCGGAATGGTTGGAGCCTCCTCGGTACTCATCTCCCCCCTCCCCCCGCTTGCGGAGTATTTGTCGCCAGATATGTGCTTTGTGCGCTTTAGTTGAGCCTGTTCTTCGGTGTCCGTCCACTTGTCACAGTGGCAAACCTTATCTCGAGTAATATCGTACTTGAAAGACTTATTGTTCTCCGTTTGATATGTGGCTATGGCCTCTCAAATAATATTTGCGTCACTTATGCCGCTCCTACATTCTTTCTCCAAGTTGTTGTAGAAAACGCAAAAGTTTTGGATTTCTAGGTTAACCATATCGAAATGGGATTAGAGCATTTTATATGCGCGACTCAGAGTGCCTTGCGGGTGTAACGATTTGTACCTCGAAGTAACTTTGTCCCAAAAAAAACCTTCTTTTTTTGTTGGTTGTGGACGATTGGATCTTCGCCCGTATCCATATAGACTTCAAAATTCGCTTCATTTCCTCGGCGGTGTACGCGCTTGTACATTGTATATGAGAATCTCCACTTTATCGGAATATTAGAGGTTGTCCACACCTTGGGGAGATGACAAGTCATGAAAAACTTGGGAAGATGGGAATGTAGATGCTGAAGTAAACGTTCCAAACAATCGATTGTTTATATCGAATGGTAGATTGTTTGAATCATGGTCGTGTGCTTGAAGCCATTGTATGAATTCTTTGTTAGTATTTGTCCTAGTGGAATTTAAAATTTGGAAAAAGAATTAGAAGAGGTTGAGAATAATGATCGAAAGGAAAAATTAGAAGGAATTTATAGGAGAATTGAGAATAATAGGAGAATTGTAAGAAGAAGATGATGAATAAGATGTGAATAAAAGTGGAAAGAACTAGAATATTTATAATAGGGTATGAGTTTTTTTTTTTTTTTTGAAAAACAGTCAAATGACTGTTTGGTAACAGTAAAAAAACGAAGGAAAAAATAAAAATAAAAATTGAAATTTTTGATTTTATAAAAAATAAAATCTGGTGAAAAGAAGAGTACACGCGTTGCTAGGGCGTGCACAGTACGCACCACGGGATTGATCGAGAAGGGCGATGATATGCACGTGTGTGTCATGGGCAAGGGACGAAATGACTCGTCCTCGTGGGTTAGCTCGCCGAGACGGTGACCCGCAATGCAACTTGCGGTCGTCTTATTCCGGCGATACGAGCCCGAGACCATGCGTTGTGGGTGCCCATATACATTAACAAAACCAAATATGTGTACTTACCAAGGAAGTATCACTCTCGCAAAAAAACCGCCATGTGAGAAACAACTTGACACTACTAAATTTACAATTTTACCTATATAAGGTAACAAAAATTACAAAACATTCCCACATGGCTAAATACAAGTAGTGTGTGTGTGAGAGAGAGAGGGGGAGAGAGAGAGTAGATGACAACTAATTCTAAGACCAGAAGAGCAGCTCTAACAAAAAGAAAGGGTAAAAGTAGGCAGGCAAACAAGAGCAGTCCTCAAGTAGAGATGTCATTTGGGTCAGGCCGGGCCAACCCAACCCGGCATGGGCTGGAAAAGGCCTAGCCTGGTTGAGCATGTGGGTTGGTCTGTTGGGCCACCCACTTGAGATGGCCCCTATTTACCCAGGCCCAGCCTAGGGCCAGACCAACTTGAAACCCATCTTAAGTCCAACTAAAAGTTATATTTTATTTATTATTTATTATTTTATAATTTATATTATATATTTTATATTAGTTGTATCTCATATTTTATAATAAAAAGATATAATTAAGAAAATAAGAAAAAATATAATTTTATATAAAAAATAAGTTTTATTTAAAATTTGTGGATTGTAATTTATTTTTAAATTTATTTAATTTGTAAGTGTAATGAACTACTTAAGACTAATATATAGAGATAAAGAAAATATGAATTTGTATGAATTGTAATGTCATTTCATATATCATATGAATTAAATAAATTAAGTTATTTTCTTTTAATACATGAGTAGAATATAAATAAAAAATGACAAAGTTAAATTTTAAAAATATTGTTACAAGCACATTTATGGTCTGACCCAGTCCCACTTTGCAAATGGTCCTATGCCGGACTAGGTTCATTTATTTTTGAAAATCTCAGGTCAGGTCCGGCACAGCTCAACCATGGGCTTGGGCCGACTGGGTCTAATATCTCACGTGTCGGCCCGACCCAATTGACACATCAATCCTCAAGTGTTGTGTTGATGCGAGCTTGCAACCAAAGATGAGTACGCACTAGTCAACTAATAACGAAAATTTGGCTTATTATTTCATCTACTTTTTATTATAAACTTAGGAAATCCGCAAGTCACATCCCTTAGGCATCTCTTAACTGGGCCCCAAATTTATTTAATTAAATCGTTTTGGAGTAAGGCATGGGCATCGTGATCACACACTGATTCACAACGCTTTTAGTAATCTCGGAATGTCGTGGGCGTACCTCGATTTGAGTTTTAGCTTTGCGGTTGGGGAGTTCAAGGTGCCGGCTGTATCTTCGTTTACCCAATTAAGAGCATTCTTTCTTTTGTCCTCGACCATCATGCACTCATGCATGATGCCGATGAGCAGGTATTTGAACCACATACGTCTTGAACCATTGGCGATCGCAAACCGTGCTTAAGGAACGCCAAATGCTCATTCCATGTCTTTCCGCGCCAAGTTCCGTTTTTGCGCAAAACGAGTTCTTTTTAGGTCAGTTGGACACAATGGGCTTGATAAACATCGGCCATTTGATATAGATAGCGTTGGCAAAATAATAGTACATTGCATAGCGATGGCCGTTAGTTGTGATGCGGATCGCCGGCTCTCCTTCACCCACCACGTTGTTGAAGACGTTGAAGTAGTTGAGGACATTGATGTCGTTGTTGGTCGTGGGTATCACGATTGCCACCAACTCACGACGCTTTTGGTAATCTTAGAATGCCGTGGGCGTATCTCGATTTGGATTTTCGCTTGCGGTCAAGGAGCTCGAGAGTTGAGACGTCGACACTGTCTTCATCTACCCAATTAGAGGCGTCTTCTCATTCGTCATCAATCATCATGGTGTGCAATATAATGCACGCATATATGATGTCGGTGAGCACGTCCTTGTAACAAATATGCTCTGAACATTTGAGAACCGTGAATCGTGCTTGGGGAACGTCGAATGCTCATTCCACATCTTTTTGAGTTGACTCCTGTTTATGCGCAAAACGAACTCTTTTAGGGTCAGCTGGACATGAAAGAGGCTTGATGATTGCCAGCTATCTAAGATAGATATCGTCGGCGAGATCATAGGCCATTTCGTAGCAACGACTGTTGTCCTTGAAGCGTATCATCAGCTCCCTTTCACCCAACACATCGTTGAAGACGTTGGAGTGGTTGAGGACATTGATGTTATTTTTGGATTCGGCGACACCAAAAAACGCATACAAAATACATAGTCGGTTGTCTGCGACTACTTCTAGCACGATGATAAGAAGAGAGCCTTCATAGGCGTTGGTGTATGCGTTCGTCTATGCAGTTGGACAATTTTTCCAGGCCCAGTTCATGCAATCCATACTTCCAAGCATGCCGAGAATACTGTGTCGTACCTCGTGCATACGGAGCAGTTGCTGACAGTCTTGGCTTGTCGACACCATCATATATTCAGTATCGAATGTGCCTCGAAGGCCGCGGAAGAATTGTCTCAAGCACTCCCACCCGTCGATTTGGTGATGTGCATGTACTCGTCGAAAATGTTGGTTGTTCCATTTGTCGTAAGCTATCGGATCGATGATGTACATTTATGGAGCGTCGAAAACCTTTGTTACCCGAGCCTGTCCAGTCGTTGCTGGAAGAATTCCTAGCGAGCTATCAACATATCCACTATGAGCATGAATAAATCTCTACGCATACACATTTCAAAATACACCTGCCACCATCGCAAACGGTCGGAGAAATAGTCCTTCACGAGGCGTGCAGTGACGATTTCTCCTCCTCGGTGTACGTACTTCTTCGGTCGGACTTAGAGGCCGGCGGGACCTCTGATTGATAACGAGTAATGATCGGCGTGAACGTGCAACTCACATTACAAATTTTGTCGGACTCTTCGGATGAATGACTCTCGTTGGACTGATTCGGCACAATATCATCCCCATCGTCGAACAAATAACCGTTGCCATATAGATCCATAATTTGCAAGATAATTGGAGAGAAATATAGAGAGAAGTTGGAGAGTATACGTAGAAGAATTGGAATTGTAGCGTGAAACTAAGATGAAATGAGGAGTATTTATTCTGAATTCAACCGATTAAATAAAAAATAAAAAATTGACTTTAAAAAAAATTCTCGCCCACACGCACGTCCAGCGAGTTTGGAGCACTAGCTACACTCTTTGACCAAGCGGTCCGCATGCAATAGACATGCGCGTGGCACGAGCTCGGCAAAATGACTCACCTGTGCAAGCCAGCCCAACGAGACCTCAACCCGCAACGCAGGTCACAACTGTTTCGTTCCGGTGAAATAAACCTGAGACCATGTGTTTGCGGGTGTCCTTAGTTGTGAAAATGGAACCAAACTACAATATTCGAATTGGCTCAATTCAATTATTTGATTTGGTTTGATTTTTGCTCACCTTAGCTAGTAGCTCAACTCAATATGACTTGCACGCTTACTCAAATACATAGGAGCTATTAGTTACATAACCCAATTGAGTTCAACAAATCTTTTCCACCTAAAGTTAGAACCGTCTCTTTTGAGTTTAAGACTTGAGAAAAAATTCACATCTTGAATATGAGGTTCCCTATATCACAAATCTGATGTTCCATACAAAATTACATGATCTAATTCTCTTTTATAGAACAACGCAAGTTGAAGAGTTAAAATTTTCACATCTTGAAACTGAGGTTCCCTAAATAGCTAACTAGCGTTTCACATAAAATTTCGTAAATCCAATTACCTTTTGTGCAATTTTGTGTAACATCCCTTACTCGATCGATACTTGACCGAATAAGCGATGTCACAATTCTGATATCGACAAAATCTACTGAAGAAAAAAAAATCATTTTTCCTACAAAAATACCTTTACATACACAACTTAAAATCAAAATCCTTTTATAAACAACGGAAATAGGCTTTCTTTCACAAGTTGCATAAAATTTCACACATGCCGCAATTTCTATTCTATTACACGTTAAATCCCATTAGACGACTAGTGACTCGACGAGGATGCAGCCGCACGAACCAAAGACTAAATTTATAACTCATCCCGCAAGGGGGATAGGAAAATAAGGGTGAGCTCGATAGCTCAATAGCTATATTCTTACCATAGAAGTCAATCCGCTAAATCAAAATAATGGTTACTAAATTTTAAGTTACTTTATTATACATTTATAACTTAGCTTATTTGTTTCTTCCTTCTCGTATGTTGTATTATTAATATTTATATTTTCATATACTTTCACTTATAATTCCTTATATTCACACCTTACTACCAAATATCACATATTTTCATATTAATAAATTAATTTCACATAATATCATATAATAAAATATAGTTTTTATTTCACCTCATGTCTTCTCATATTTTTGTATTACTTAATAATTTTCATTACTATTTGAACTTCATACTATATATTAAATTTATTTCACACATATCTACTTATTTTATATTTCAGTCTTCTTGAGCATATAATTACCATTATCATTTCACGTATCATTATATAACACATTATATTATCACATGATCGACTTAGCACTTATACACGTCGCCCACCTTCAGTACAATTATCTCGTTTAGAGCACTTATATCGAATCATCATCGTTAATTTTATAAAACACAACTTATCTTTAAACAACCTTAAATAATATCGTATTATATTAAGTGGCATTAAATATCATTGTATGGTTTCATAAAATGTTATATTTATCAACGGTAGCGTATGCAATTATATTATTTCAATGAACTCTATGTAATTTCATACTATTTCACATTTTATCATTATCATCAATTAATATAATATTTTCTTAATCTTATCATATGATATCATATTGTTCCATACAGTACTCTATAATGTCACATAGTCGGCATAGAACAAATACACATAGTCCACGTCACACATAATTATATACTATTAATATTCAAATCAGAATCCAAATGCAAATCAAAGCATCATAAATTTGCATATTTGATAAGAGGCTGGATAACCAGTAACATATAATTTTCTTATTCTCAGAAGACATTCAATTTATGTCAGATGATGCACAGTAACACATTTAACAATGCACAAATCATCACGTATAGCCTCAATATGTGCTGAGTGACTGACACTAGTAAACAGACTAAATAAGATACAAATACTGATCACCCAATTAGGACGCAGATCACCCAATAAGGGCACAGATAACCACGAATGGTGCAGATCACCACGAAAGGCTTATATCAAGTAACTAGATCACCACAAGGGCACATATCAGATAAAATAGGCAATCCTTGCTTCGGTTATCCAGAAGATGAGTGATCGATAATGTAGTACTGTTGTCATATGGCATGCCAACTATACCCAATGAACACACTCAAGCACGGGGTATAAAACAAATATCATGATTTTCATTCTCTTTGATTTAACACAACCACTTCAGTACTTGATTCATGCCATTCCATATTTCACATTAACAGATATATCAAATATCATAAAATCATTCACGATCATTCAGTTCAAGCCATACACATATATAACTCATGTAATTTATTCACTTTATTTCAATATATTATTATAGTAATCATATAATGTCATCTATCATATTTTTCTTCTCCAATTAGAATGTATTACACATAATTAATCATATAATCTCTTTCTGTCAAACTCATCACATATTAACTAAATTTAAGCCATGTTATAGTATATATATAATTCATATATTTCACGTATTCTTAGTAAAGCACGTAGATTTAGAAATCTAAATAATAATCTACATAAACAGTCACATTAGTTACATAATTTCATCAATCATTATATATTATCTAAATTAAGAGAATTAATCTCTAAAGTGAGAATATACTACCTGTTCGACGATTATTTCCAAACCTTTTAAATTCGCTATACGTTTTTCCTTCCGATCTTTTTCCTTCATTTTTGGCCATCGCCCGAGACCATTTCGCCCCATGTACTAATCATATATAAACCCATATAAATCAAATATGATCAATTTCTAATTATCTCTAAACTTTATTCTTATTTTAAATCATATTTTCATTGTCAAATCATTTAATGACAATTAGAGCTTGATTTAATATTTGATTAAATGTGAAAATAAAGGGGAATTATAAATCATGGAACCCTTGAATTTGAACACTACTTTCTCTCAACCCGCGAATTAGATTTTTGTGCATTTTGAAGGAATGTTAAATTCAAGATGTGATGTTTTTCAACTCTTAAACTTACATGACATTGTATATTTCCAAGTGTAATAGATAACTTTTACATTTTATATTTATATTTTTTTAGGTCAAACCATTTTTCAATTTTTATGAAAGAATAAGGCAACTTTTTTGCATTTTTTAGAAATCGGATCATTTTTCAAATTACTTTAAAGGTCCATGAACTACATTTAATTTTTTTATTTTAAATTTTTTATTCGTGAAATGGTGTTTCATTGAAATCTTAGGCTTCCAAAATAATAGGAAAATCACATTAAGTAACTTGTTTTTGAAAAAAAATACATAAATCGAAACTACGATTTGAAAATTAACCATAAGCGTTGAAGCCTATTTTTAGTGAATAAAAAGTAATATTTTTTGAATGGTTTAGTAATGTAGTGAATATTTTTGTGATCAAAATATTTCAAATTTAAATTCTATATCAACTTATTTATAGGTTTGGGTCTGTTATATTTGACTATCTAAATTTGCTTGTTTTAGTGTGATTACCGCCTCAAAAAGGAAGAAGTGTGATTACATATCATTTGTGGTTTGGTTTTTTAAGTGTGGCTAACCTGAATTTATAGGCGTGGTTTAGCTGTCTTGTGTGGTCTCTAATTGTTGTATTTATTTTTTACGTGTGCTTTATCTATTTTGTATGTCATACCTAATTTTTTAGGTGTGGTTTATCTGTTTTATATGGTCACTATAAGCCCAAGTCGATCACACATAGTCTCTGCATGTAATTTAGGCGTATTGTGTGCAGTGGCGGATGCAACGGGGCAGGAGGGGGCGACCGACCCCCCGACAACTAATATTCCCTTACCCCCGTCGAAAAACCACCATTGTCGCTCCCCTCCCAAGACTGCCGATGCCGGAATATATTTTATGTCCCCTCTCTCCGTTTCAATTCTCAATTGGAATTTGGTAAATTTGGGACCGAATGAGATGCTTCTGCATGTAAACTGTGCACTGTAATGACAAGAATCAAGATTTCATTCTTATTTTTCGCCCTCTCCCAAGCCGTAGTAAAAAGACAGAAACTGGTTGGAACTTGAAAGACGAAGAACACATACACAATTTAATAAATATGATTACTTTTGTTTTGGCACTTGGAAGCCAATTAAGGAATATAAAGAGAAAAGTGGCGGTGCTGTATAGGCAAGGTGGCAGTGTGTGAGTCTCGGCCTAGAAGGCTAAAAACATACACAAACCTATTGAATATTTCAATTTGTTGTTTGGTGAATTAGATGCCTTTTTTGTTTGGTTAATAAATTCTTTTTTTTTGTTGATTTACTAGCATAAATTTGATTAATATGATAAATTCTTTAGTTGTTAATTTGTTGATATAATTTTTTTATTTTGATTCATTCGGTAAATGGATAAATTTATTTTTAAAAGACCTAGAGTTTCAATTGATTCTTCTAGTGCTAGTATTGGACAAGAATCACAGAATGTGAAATAAAATATGATAGTTGATAGTAATTCGAATCAAATAGAAATTGATGAAAGTGAGATTGTTGAACGATAATTTGATTTTTCTGTCATTAAACTTGTCAAGACCGACCTGCAAAATATGATGGGAGATGATTGGTTGAATAACAATTTGGTGACTTACAATGAAAGGTCCATCTTTGCTACTGTTTCTAATGGAAAAAATTTGAAACGTTTTCAAGATATGAATACTCGTATAAGTCAGTTGTCGTAGTCAACAGACGCTAGTACTACTTGAATTGTAATATGTTATTTATACTATTATAAAAAAGCATATTGGAGTATTACATATACTTTTTTATCGTTTTATTCCACCCCTTCCATTTTTCGGTTCTGGATCCGCCATTGCCTGTGTGATTCGAATTTTCAAATATAATTCACCCGTTTGTATTGGTTACATGCTATTGCCCAAGAACACAAGTTTATTCCACGCGCACATAATATTGCGGCCGGATGTTACCATGAAAAAAGGACAACAAAAGAGTAACATTTAATATCGACGAACTTTGGGAATAATCATAAACTTTGTAATAAATAACTCATAACCTTTCAGAATAATAGGAGAAACACATATAAGGAACTTTTCTTAAGAAAAATTAAAGAAACCTATTTTCCAAACTCCTTCCATTACATAAAAATATAAACACTTTTCTTTTTCATTCGTTCCATAAAAATATAATTATATCTTTTCTTTTCACACTACACCATAAATTATTAATAATACATTTACTATCACAATTTATTTACAATATTTTGCATTACACTATCCTTAAAGTATGACCTTTTCTGGGCACAATATAAACACTTAACATTATTTTTTCTCCGTTCATTATATAAAAAAATACTAAATTTTTTAAAATTAGTGTTCAGAAATATATTCATATTTTTTCAGACGGATAGAGTAATATTCGAAATAATTGGTACATGCCTATTTTAATTGAGTAACATTTAATGTCCATTGTAAATAAAGCTTAAACCTCTAATATAGATAAATCTACTGTATTTTTTTATAACCAGAAAACCAGAAAAGTAAAAAAATTATTTTCCAGTCACACACAAAGACATGTATCCATAGCCATTATGTGTAGAGAGAGAGAAAAAGTGGCAGTTTGTGTCTCCTCCATTCAGCTCTCCGTCCCCAGTCAGTAAATACCGGACTTCACACGCACACAACGCACACATATTTTCATTCCACACACGCATTCTCACTCAGTTTTTAACCTTTTTAGAGCAATACAGCAGTAAAAGTGGACTGACAGGCATTTGATCTAGGGTTTTATTTGGGTTTGACATGCGGAGGGGCCACCATGGCTGAATCACCATCATCAATCTCTGAAAAACCCCCAATCGTGAAGGTAGGATTAGGGTTTTTGGTCGAAGACACGCCTCTGTCCGATCCGATCAAACCCAAGCCCGAAATTGTTGAGATCCACCAGCCCGAGAGTCCCGAAAATGCCCCTGGTGGAGGGAGTGATCCGCCGAAGGCGGTGATGGAGGAGGTGGTCGGCGAAACCGCCGCCCTCGATGAAGAGATGGAATTTCGAAATGCTATTGAGAGAGACTTGTGTGAGCTTACTATCCAGCAGGCCCACATCGAGGGGGCCAGCGAGAGATTGGTGAGCATTGATGAGGAGAAAGGGGATGATGTTGGAACACAAAAGGATGGCAAAGATTCGAAGAGCGTCGAAGATGAAAATGAGATTGATGAAGGTGATGAGGATAAGGAGGGTAATGTAGCTATTAATTTTGGTGATGGAGCGTCCAAGTTAGGGAAATATAATCAGAACAATAGCCGAAGGAGGATTAACTACCCGATGAGACCTGATGCAGAGGATTGCGCCTTTTACATGAAATTTGGGTCATGTAAATTTGGGTTGAATTGCAAATTTAATCACCCTCCTAGGAGAAAGAACCAGGTCTGTTTGCGTAGGTGGATTAGACTAGATCATGCCAATAATGTTTGATGTACAGTTCATTGTCACTAGTTTTTAATCATAAAAAATCTTTGCTTTTTGCAGAATGATAAGGAGAGAACAAATCACAAGGAAGAGAACTCAGAGAGGGGAGGGCAGACTGAATGCAAGGTTATTAAAGTTTTTCTTTTCTTTTTTCCTTTTGTCGGAAATGTAGCTTTATTTGCTTTACAAGTGGATGTGATCTTAATTCTTGATAGCGCCCATGTAAATTTATTTCTTTAGTATGGCTCCTAATAACTTCTTGCTAATTGGACACTTGATATACTGGAGTCTTTTCATCTTGCTACCAAGACAAACACTTGGTTCGAATTATATCCTGCATCAGGTTTGGTTCATTTATTATCGAACATAAATTTTTCTCTTAGCCATTCTCTATCTATTTTCTTCCCTGACGCATGAGGCTTAACGTTGCTGATATATTCTGTTTTCTTCATTATACATACAGGTTGAGTTTTTCCTGTGATTTTCCTATCTGATGCAGCAATTTACTTGTATGTAATGCAGTATTATCTGACATCAGGGGGGTGCAAATATGGAAAGGACTGTAAATACTCTCATGGTTC